>UELU01144323.1:0-71364 GCA_900490025.1 Megastigmus dorsalis
CCTTCAAATCAACTTTCAGAAGATCTATTACAGATAAATAAAATAAAACGTGTTAATGCTATATACAACGTATTATAGCTACACACTAAACATATATCCTTAATATTTCGACAAATTTTTTTTTATTCATTCTTACATATTATCTTTTCTTTTAATGACGAAATCTACTGATGATCTCATTTATCTATTTTACAGTAATCATTTGCAAGTGAATTTACAGTCAAAATGTGTGCTTAATCTTATTACACTACATTTTCTATAAGTATTTATGAAACAAGTTAAGAACAATTGGTTATATGCAAATGATAAATGGCAAATGCTAATTTTTTTCGAAGAAATTAATTTTTATTTTAAATTAGTTTTTTAATTTAAACAATTTCAATGATGATGACTCAAGAGACTATCTGCTATCTATTGAAATTATAATCATTTCATGTAAAGAATTTATACATGAAACGGTAAATTTTTAAATCCCTCATGTTTCGCTTGTATTTAGACCTGTTTAAACTTAAAAAAATTGTCTTGCAGATAAAGTGACAATATTTGTTATTCTAAATGCTTACATGTATAAAAATATATTATATACTTAAGGATGTACAAGCGATACTTGCTAGTCAAATCAGCAACTATTCGAAAGCATTATAGATAATATTATTTTTAATGAAAGTGGTATATTTTGAATAACCATACGTTGTAATAGATCAGTAGGTTGAGGAATAAAAAATTTCCAATTTCGTTTTTCCAAGTTTAATCCATGGTTATTTTCCAATTCTAAAATTTATGGGTTCATTTTGTTAATTTCCGAAAACTTAAGCGATCCACCGTTAGAAGTAAAATCTAAAAACTCGAGATTGAAATATGATCCATCGTTAATTAAATTGTTTTTTAGCTAATGATGGATCATATTTCAATCTTGAATTTTTATATATTTTACATTATTAGGAAATTCCCAACCAATAAAAAATGGTTTTACACGATAAATAAATAAATTTATTTTCAGAAAATCAGAAAAACAAAGTAGGCAGTAATGAACATTCATCTTATATCTAATTTTTAGATAATAAAAAATTGCATGAATTTTTTGTCAATTATTGTTCTGTACTACGCTATAATCATATGGTATTATACAAATTTTGTAGTACCTGTAAGCGTAATATTGAATTAGTATGTATATGATATTGCGTAAATTCCAGAGATTATATTATTATCAATCAGAATATTAATACTGCAATAAATGAGGTAATTTGATTTCTTCGATTATAAGAAATATATATATTCTCTTGCTTTACATACATATACTAAAATACATATTGGTATTATAAAGATTATAATTATATACCATTAAAAATATAGCATATTAACTGTAAGACTATACGAAGCTAATTTCTAAATATTTAATTTGATTACCATAAAAATTTCAAGATCTCCGTACTTGCAGATAATAATTCTAGTATAGACAGTTATCAAACAATTCTATTTTCTTATAAATGTATCTAATTCATATTTTGCATAATTAATACCTGAATTTTTAGCAAACTATGATTCTTTCAAAATTGGCATCTTTATTAATTTCTTTTTAAGCTTCTCTATGATCCAATAGTTCTCAAACACTTTTTAACAATCTTAGTCGCGAGAAGGCATATTGAAGAAGCAATATTTCTAACTTTTTTCTTAATATTTGACAGTGCTTAGATCTAGGAGAAAGTAAATTTATTTATTTATTTATTTAAGCCAGTATAATACATCTACAGAGGCATGAAGATGCCTGTTCATGGAACTAGCTGCAAGAAAATATTAGAAACTAAATACTTACATACTAACTTAATAACTAATTGTACAAATTTGTTAAATCAGGTACAAAATAAAACGATGGGCAGTTTCGCTCGATACAATTTAAATACGTCCAAGTTTAACAATAATTAATATGCACAGTATAAACTATCCACATTTATATATATTTGTATTTCTAATTATTACCATATATTTTCTCTTATCTAATTCTTTAATTTTTTACTTATATTTATTATAATTAAATTTAAAATTTTTAGATCTTTTGGTAAACTATTAAATAGTCTGATTGCAATTATATAACTATTCTTATTACTAACTTTTTTTATAATTTTTCAGTAGAGAAATTATATAAATGATAATTGATTTTGAAATAAATGGTTACAAAAAATGATAAGAGGTTTTTTTTTTATTTCATATTCAGTGAAAATAATTTCATCTTAATAGTTTATTAATTTTTGAAAATTGAAGGTAAAGGTATTATATTATGGTATATTATGGGTCATTTCACGCTAACGGGAATATTAAAAATTTTACAATCACTAAAACTTTACACTATCCACTGAATTACTGAACTTACACTACTAGTTTTATATTTAAAGTATATGCTTTTTACCTGACCTTTTTAATACCAGCAAAAGGTTTGAAAAAACGTTCATTTAAGTAAGAAAATTGTCTAGGAAGGATGGTTAATTTCTAGGTAGCGCGGTTGGGAAAATGGTCAATCGCTAATGTAATTATGAAATGTTTATTCCACCAAGTATGAACCACATGTTTGCAAAAAAATGTTAAGGGGAAGCAGTAGCGTCCCCCCTGCTCAGGCTGTTCGATCTATTTCTATGTTCCAGTTAATTTAAAAAACGATAAATCACATAAGCCCCATCTTGCACAAAATGATTAATAGCAACGAGTACTACGCCGGCCAAGTCCCGATATTACGCAAAATTATAAATATTAAAAGTTATAAACACATATAGATATAACCATAATTTTGAGGTTAGCTGTCAATCCGTAAACGCGTCTTACTGGTTCCAATTAATAGGAAAAACGACAAATCAGATCGACTTCAGCTAGCACAGGATGATTCATTGTTTCGAGCACTACGCCGCTCAAGTCCAAATATTAATTTTCGTTGTAAACAGAAAAAGATATCAGCGAAACAAAAAGCACGTTTGTCGCTACTGCATCCCCTTAAATAAAGATTAAATGAATCAGAAATGATGCCATCTTAAAAAATTAAAGGATTTCCGAGTTTTTTATTTTTTAAAACTTTACAATTTTTTTAGTACTCAATCCCTAGGTTTAAATACGATAGTATTGTTCCGACACACTTTATTTTTATTAATAAATATATTGCTAATTGCTATTCACATTGAGATTTATGTTTCAATATTATTCAATAAAATAAGAATCTGCAACGTGGGTATGTCATCCTCTCAAGGAGACAATACAAATTCGATTTTTTATCATAATTAAAAAATTGAATTTTATTTGATTATGTTCCAAAGCACAATTTGCAAAAGTGTATTAATATAATTAATTTGACAAAAAGATCAAGATACATTGTAAAGTTTGTCACAAGAAACTAGTTTTCGTGTGCACTTTAAACCAATTCGAAATTAATACAAACTAACATTAAAAAAATAGATTTTCTGGATATATAAATATGTATTAAATTTAAAAATAATTTGTCTATCCACGAAAAATATTTGTAATAGTTTTGTCACAAAACGTCGCCGAATTGGTCATACGTTTGGTTAATATTTGTATATTTCAATAACTTTAAATAAGCATAAATATTTATTCTAAAATAATATACATATAGGCAATAAAAGTTGAATGGTATAATTTACGGTTTCAAATCAATTTATTTATTTGTTTTGTAGCTATTTTTTAATTTAGTTTTTAAAAAGGGTAAGTAAGCAATAATGTAACCCATTTGACGTTTATTTTTAAATTTGGCAGTTTTAATTTATTACTTAGTATAATGGAGTTTTAATTTCACAATTTAAATTGCTTTAATTCCATAGATGTTTCATCCATTTGGGATTAAGTTTTTGCAAGAATTTAATGACAAAAATGGATTCAAGCTCAGATAAAGAAAGCAATTATATAGAATAAGAGAACATACAGCGGTAAGTAGAAATTTTTAATAAACTTTTGCAATTCTGAAGTTTTGTGCAAAAAAGATTCGAATAGAGAGACACAGAGAGAGATGGTGAACTCGACCCAACGATTTTTCAGTATACACATGAAAATTAAAGCTCCTAACTGAAGTATGACGCTCATCGTTTACTATATATATAAGCTTGAGACGCACTATATGACAATGATCCTCCGATCCACGCCACTAATAAAATCCTCCAGGTAAAGCAACGACCCAAGCTCCAAGCTCCGAACAATGGTTACCCGAAAAATCGGTACCGCTCGAAGCCTATGGCCGAATCCAACGCTTGCCCAAAGCTTGCACACCTCCTAGCTAGGTTGTATATCCGCGCGGCTCCATCGCACGAATTCTGCAGTATATACACTCGTCGAGCAGCAGCAGCAGCAGCAGCAGCAGCAGCAGCAGCAGGCAAAAGCCCATTGTGTGAGTATACCCTAAGCGAGGCACCAGGGGGTAGAGAGAGGAAAAGAGAGAAGGGGAAGCGAATAGAGGCAGGCGCACAGTGTCGAGGTGCCGGTTAGCGCGCACTTGGCGGCTCAGTTGGCAGCGGGACGTAGCTTGGCGAGCACATCACGCATAGTCACTTTGGTTTTTCACTCTCTCTCTCTCTCTATCTCTCTTCTCTCTATCTCTCTGTCCGTCTCTCTCTCCCTCTCTCTCGCTCGCTCTTTCACTTCAATACTCCACTTGCTTCCCACTCTCGCATAGTCGGCTCAGCCCCACTATAAGCTCGAACTCGCCACAGCACAGACATGGCCGATATCAGCAAGGACGAGCTCCGCAAGGAGATCACCGGTGAGTACAGGATTGCCCTGATTTTACGTAATTCCCCGGTTGGCCGATGGTGCGGATATTTAGCTCTATCCGGGAGCTTGAGTCTGGCGTAGACTTTGGCGGGGCGTCGTTGGGGAAAAAGAGGAGCTTTGCCTCTTGGCGCGCAGCGCACTTTAGCGTTATAGCGTCGGGCACGCCGTGTGTCAGCCATCATTATATTTTAACGTGGCCTTTGTCGAGTTTTCCTCGGGCTTGCTAGGCTTGCCGGGCGTTGGGAAAAATTCTACGGAATATTTCGGATAGGTTTCGTCGGGGAATTTCTTTTCTGTTGCTCGGGAGCGCGGAGGTGAAAAACTACGATGCGGATCGCGCCGAGGGAATAATGGAGTCGAGCCACAGTTCGGAGTAGTGTATATGTGTGTTTGCGTCCGTGTGACTGTGTGTGCGTGTGTGTGTCTGCGTCTGTGTACATCGCGGGACTCGGCCAGCTTATCGAAGAGCGGCTCCGCTTTCTTCGAGCGCATCTCCGACTGCACAGCCAATCTTTTGACATTTTTTTTTTTCCCTACGTTTTTGCATTGTTATATAGTTTAGTAAGTCTGGTCGTGTTCGGGCACGAAAACCACTGGGTTGAAAATTATTTTTCAAAGAGGATATTTTGGTTTTATTTCTTTTTCTTCTTTCCCCGTTAAATTTTTGCAGTATTTAAATACACTTTATTATTGCGAACTTTTTGAAAATTACAAAGGTCGAGTCCAATTCGCCGCCTTCGGGTCAACCATTTCTCATCATCAAAAAAGACGAAAATATTTTTGATAAATTAATTATGCGTGATAAGACTAGTCGCACTCTTTCTCTCTCTTTAAAAACACGGCAAGTGCAATCACCTCCTAAAATCAGCAGGAGAGTCAAAAAAAGGCGCTCCGATACGCCAACCATCCAATTTCAAAATTCCCTATCTGATCAATATAGGTAAATAAAGTAGAAAAGGAAAAATCCATTGCTCCGTTCCGCGTCGTCGTCGGTGTGCTCCGTTTCTCGTCTGCCGCTATATACGTATATATACATATATATGTAGTCGGCTATACGGTAGCGTCGATCCCGCGCGGTGACCCCCGCAACCATGGCGAGTTGTCCGGGGATTTTCGCGGATTCATGACATAAAGTTGTAGCGCAACCATAGCTGGAGGTGCGCATTCGACGAGTCGGATCACGGACTACAATGAATTAAGGACGCCAAGCTCCTGGGACCGCGCTATTTACAAACAAAATCGCCTCGGCGCGGACTTTCGCTCTCTTTCTATGTGTCTACAGCGAGTTGCGACATCTATTATATGTATGCTCGCGTCCATTTAATAAGCGAGAATTTCGTTCTCCGACTGAGCTCGTTTATGAATTGGCCAAATGCACGAGAAATCGATGAGTACGGGATTCTATGCACTGCGGATACAATGTGATCAGGGGGGAGATTGTGCTGAATTACGTAGGTCGAATTCTTCCTCGAATGATTCGCGCGATACGAGGACATTTCGTATAGAAACGTAGAAAGCAAATCGGGTAATAGGGGATTAAATAAATCTGAATATTTGGTCGAGAGAGAGAGAGAGGACATATTGAAATCCGCCACTAATCATATACATAGGCTCAAGTTCAAGCTCGCTTTTTGGGCTTAAATTAGTTATATCCGAGCGTAAGCCACTTACACACGCAGATGAGATGAGTGGAACATGGAGAGTATCTCGAGTCAGCATATAGAGGAGAGACGAGAGAATTTAGGCTGCGCCTGCAATGGCACGTATATACACAAGATACGCATCCACCTAATCACTCGTTATTAATCGGTCCCGCGCGAAAGATATTTTTGAGCCTCCGCGTTTATTTCTACCGCTTACGATACCAACGAGTGAATCATATCTGACAGTTGTGCGTGAGTAGTTTCTGCCTCGCGAGGTCTGCTCGTTGTGGTGGTGGCTTTATAAGCAGCATTCATACATAAGCGCGTTTATATAGCGAGTATATAGGAAGAAAACGGCTGGTCGCTGGGGGCGCGATTCGTGCGATTAATGCGAGATAGCGAGGCTATGAATTTCTATACTTTCTACAACCGGACACATACTTAATCGTCGGACTATATCGTATTATAAACGAGCTTTTCACAATAGACATCTATCTTTGTTGTTATCCAAGTGGAATTAAAGTGATTATCGTATACATTTATATAATGAGTTGGTGTTCTTAACGAACGTCAGATCTGAAATGGATTTTACGGAATCGCGATGTCGGTCAGCTGTGAGGTAAACTCGGCTCATTGTCAATACCGTATAGTACGAGCGAACGGCTCTTTTCGATTCCATTTCAGACGGTGAGAGAGACAGAGAAAGAGAGAGAGAGAGAGACAAAGGATTTATCAACTTGGCTGCGCACAGCCTATATAACTATAGCCGCACCATCTGCGCGCCCTTTCGGTACATACGTATACGCACGGTTGGGGCTTGGGTAGAATCGATTTTATACTTTCCTCCTTTTTTTTGTTCATTTTCTCGTCTATGTTGAGCGTTGTAACGTTGTACATTTGGATATGGCAAGACTCGCCGACCGTTTGATTCAATAGATTTAAAAAATTTTTTTTTTTGTTAAAAAATATTTTTTTAATTATTGCTATATTGATAAAAAAAATGAAATTTAATAAGAAAAAATTTGTACGTCTTCAGAAAATATTTATTTATTTAAAAAAAAAAATTATTAAAAATGAAAAAAAAATTAAGATAATATGTATTTGCATAATGGACTGTCTAGAGTTTCGTGAAAATTTATGTAATATTGAATAAAATTGATTATTATAATTATGAATTAATAATTTCTTTCTGTTTCAGCGATATTGAAAGATGCCGACCTAACTTCGATGTCTGCGAAGAAAGTCAGGCAACAAATCGAAGAGAAATTGGACGTTGACCTCACAGAAAGGTAATTTATTATTTACAATACATCTAATATCTATAGGTATAAGAAATTAAATGAAAGCATATAATACGGATACAAAGCAGGCGTTCATGCATATAAACTAGATAAAGGTGCATGTACGAGTTGTGTTGGATCCAAAATAAATGTAAGGGACTCTGCGTGCAATTGCAAAAGTATAAATTGGCACCTCGTTCCCCCTTCGACAGACTAGCGTAAAAAGCAAGAACCATAATCATTCTGTTACAAATCGATAAAGTACCCGCAGCAATTAACGTGTCCACATTGATCTTGCAGAAAAAAAGAGATCGACGACTTAGTCTTGGAGTGTTTGCAAGAGAAGCAAGACGCTCCTGGTAAGAAGCAAAAGAAGAAGGCAGCCAGTGAGGAGTCCGAAGGTGAGGAGGAGGAGGAGGAGGAAGGTTCCGAGGAGGAGGAGGAGGAAGAGGAAAAGAAGCCCGCAAAACGTGGACCACCTAAGAAACAAGCCAACAAGCGCAAGAAGGGCTCCTCCGACGACGAGGAAAGTGCCAGCGATGAAGACGCCAGCGACGAGGAGTACAACCCCAAAAAGGCCAAGAGGTCGCGCAAAAAGGGTATGCTATTAAAATCAATTAACGTTAAACTAGAATAAATCCTATTGAGCGTAAGAATTTTGATCCTGTAATCTTCAGATAAAGACAATTTGACTGAAATTTGATTACCCCAAAAAAGCCCACGCCACAACCGTCATTCTCTGCATAAAAGAGCTTCTCGCATGCACTTAATAGTATCGCGTGAACAAAGATTAACTATTCAAAAATATAGCTTTCACTCGAACCGCAATCACACATCATGAAATACCGTAAAAAAACACACACAGTTAGCTATAATAGCATCTGTTTCTCTACAGCAGGAAAGCCAGGCAAGAAGGGAAAGAAGGGAAAGGGAGGCGATAGCGACTCAGATTCCGACTGGGGCAAGAGCCAGAAGAAGTCAGGTGGTGCCAAAAAGACCGGTGGTAAGGGCAACTCTATCGTGCGCCCCGTACCCCTGTCCGCAGATCTTGCTGCCCTCGTTGGCGCAACCGAGATGACCCGATACAACGTCGTCAGGAAAGTCTGGAGCATCATTAAAGAGAGAAAGCTCTATGTAAGTCACGATCGCCAGTGTAAATAATCAAAAATCGAAGATACACTTTCCCAAAGATTTTATCCGAAAATTCCAAATATTGGTCATTTTTATGGAAAACATTGAAGTATGTACGTGAAAATTCATATTCTGAGGTTTTCAGGTGTTCACAATTTCCAAATCTGATCTCAGACATTCGATAGAATCAAGATCATTCTTATCACGTCTATTTAGAGTCTATGCAAATGCGAAAATCTCAACGTTTTTTTTATTCTCATTTTTTATGAGTATAGCTGTCACCGTATCAGGATAAAAACTATTATGGAGTCCAGTGAAACTATTTGAATTTTACTGAAAAGTATGAGAATATGCACATTTGGAAAAGATCTGTAAAAGTTTTCACATTTTCAAATTTAGGAAATTCAACTATGAAATAAAACAGGTGCAGAGATTCATATAAAAAAAAATGATTTTATCGCATTTTTAGGCGAAATAAAGCCGTGATAAAGAGACGCTTGATTCCATCAAAAATCTGAGACCAGATTTGGAAAGAATGTATCCGAAAACCGTAGATTATGGACTTTTGTGCGAATATACTGCAGAGTTTTCCGTAAAAATTAAAAAAAAAAAATAAAACTAAATTTAAAAATTTAATCTATATTTTAACGTACTAACGTAATTGTTGTCTTTGCAGGACCCCAAAAACAAACAATTCGCTATCTGTGATGATCAACTTTACAAAGTCATTGGCGTGAAACGCTTCAGGACCTTCGGCATGCTGAAATACCTTAAACATCATTTCGAATAAATCGTCCCTCTGATGCGAGTCCATTTTCAGAAGTGATATATAGAATTCGTGGTGCGATAAGAGCGCCTTATTTCCATCTTTGCGGGCTAAGAAAAAAAAAATACTTCGTACACATCTACAATACCATATAACACGAGTCCACACACATACATGCACGCACACACACGCAAACACAAACACATGCATTAGACGATATCTTACTTTTTTTAGGATATAAAAAAGACTAACCTCCTCCCCCCATCATATTAATTGTAAAGCTGCAATAACTGCTCCGCTTTAACTCCTACGTCGCTTTAATCATGTTAAGAACCTCGATATCTTGGGCATTAATCAATTGCCCAGCATCGTTTTATTAGCTTTTATTTTACCGTGGATCCTTTTTATGAATTCTTTAACGTTGTGATTTGTAAAAAGAGACACGAGCAGTTATAGCAGGCATGTTGTTTTTGTATCTCTACACATGAACTTACTTATGATTCAAAAAACAAAAATTACCTTATTGGTACGATTTTTTTAACTATACTTTTGGTATTTTCCTTTTATCAACTTTTAAGAGAGTATCGAATAATGGTAAACAAAGATAGTACTACGTTGTAAAAGTGATTATACATGCTCAGTGAAAAATTTTTTGTACAATCATGTCTGTAACGTACGTATATATTCATTGAATTAGATTATATCCACGTACATTTTATTTTGTGATCACAGATTAATGAAACTGTATATGTAAATATACGTTTATAAAGTATAATGCTAATTTTGTTTTCAATTCTCATTGAACGTATCGTTGAGTCTCAAGTCAGTAATGATTTTTTTTTTAATTTTTAATTATGCTCAATAATCAGACTATAGCAAATGAAAATGATGAAAAAGCTGAAAACATCAAAACAATTATATTAAAAAAAGCAGAAAGTAGATCTTGATAATCTTGAAATCAACAATTCTGTACTTCTGTATAATAGCTATACATTGATCATTAAAAGAAATTAATTATTAAGCTAATTTTACTTGTATTAACGTGTAATTACTAATTATCGTCGTAATGTAGGTACCTTTGGTGTAAAAATTGAAGTAACTTTTAAGATAAACAGCTGAATTACATGGTATTCTGGACATAAAACTGAAAACTCTGTTACATATAACTGTTAATGTACGTTTACGGTCTATTAATTCATAATGAACAGTAAGAAAAGGGAAAGAAAATAAAATTAGAACTTGACAATTGTGAGCCGGCATTGTGCGCAATGCCGTGGCGTAGAAAGTAAGATTTCAATTCGTGTATTTTGAATAATAATGAAAATACTGGCCTAAGTCTTGCTGGCAAAAATCGAAGAAGTCATTTCACAAGGCAATCCAAGGTAGTGAACGAAACGATAAGTAATATCGAAATAATGTTGAAAAAAAAAAAGGAAAGACGTTTGATAAATTATGTACTTGAACGTGTCTGATTAAAAAGTATTGCTTTAAATCTTTTTTACGAAAACTGGGTGGTATGAGAAATCTTATTATTTTATTACTATCTTCTCTTTGTTTTCCCTCGTCCTTAGCTGTACAAGATTTTATTTTCAATTTCATGTTGTATCATTCAAAAAAATACATCTTATGCGATTTATTCTGTATATTATTTATACATTTATTATTGAAATAAATTTATTAAAATTTAAAACAAAAATCTTTCTGAAATCTTAATCCACGATCACTTATTTTAATAAAATTATAAAAATAGATAAAATTGTATTCTATGAAAAAGTATAAGTAGCTGGAAAATCCGAATTTTCCGAGATTTTCTTTTAGAATATAACAGATATTAGAAACAAAGATTTATAAACTTATCATACATACTTTTTATGGAATTATTTAAAAGATATTTTAAAAATATTTAAGTTTCAGGCAATCAAAATTCATATTTATTATTAAAACTATAAGTAAAATAATTAATTTTGCGAAATGAATAGTGTAAATTCCTGCCGAAAGTGTAAAAGAAGCCTTGTAATTTATATAATATACTATACATAAAAATGATGTAAATTTTCGTTATCTTTCTGTTGCCTATCATATTTTAATTTATTTTCTATTCTATCAAAAATTATATTATTATGTTTTTAACATTTTTTAACTAACATAAAATATGTACGACTTTTTGAAAATGACATTACTTTAGAGAAAAAAATCTATATGTAGGTACTTAAAATACTCAGAATTCTTGATTCAAAAAGAACAAGAAAAAAGAAAAATATAAAACAATTACGCAGATTCCAAAAAATGTAGTTATTTTAATCATTGCGCGAAATTATTATACTTTTTCTGAACGATAAATAGATACATTCTAAGAACTATACGTAGCTGTTTGTTTGTTTGTTTTTTGCACAATTTTACTAAAAATTTTTAACTTGTAAACGTTTTTTGTATAATTTATAACGAAGTATGAATAGAAGTATATATAAATATTACGTGTAAGTAATCTACGGGACTGCTTGTAAAAAAAATTATTGTCTTTATTCTGTATTTCATTCCAAGAAGGTAATTTTTTGACTCATCAATTAATTTTCATAGCATATAAGTAAACGCATAGAATGAAAAGTAATGTTTATAGTACACACCTATATACATGTATACTTTGCCGATAATCTACGCAAGCTGTGTAAATTTGGAAACTTTTGATCATTTTCAAAACAAATTTTTACAAAATTATAATCGACGGTCTTGAAGCACCTTAAAAGCTAGTCAAATTGTATGACGACTCATTAAATAAATACTAAGTCTATTAAGTAAATATTTAATTAAAAATAATTTAATAATAAAATATTATTTTAATACTATAGTGCACACATGGTGTATATGCAATATTAAACTAGGGCTTAGAGTATGCAAGCTTGACAACTTCGTATTCTACCTTTTCGATAATTATCAACTACCTATGTTTCTTATTCTGTATGCTCGATTGATTTTAATATATTAAAATTTGATTGACTTAAAAAATAAAGAAAAGAATAAATTTAATTGTAATTATACATGAGTTTGGTATATTTAGAGTCTTAAATATATATTGTACATAAAAAATAGCGAAAGAGATTACATAAAACCAACACGTTTTAGATAATTTAACTAATAATTTATGTATGAAATTTTTGTTTTTCTTGAAGAACTAAATTGAAAAAGAAAGCTCTCTTCATACTAGCGGCTATTCAGCGATAAATATTAGCTCATTATATATTTATATTATTATTTATAGGAAGCTATAAATTGATCACACGCGGACAAAAATTTTGTTGATAATGCCAATGAAGATACATTTTTAAGTGCAGCATTATTATGTAATACCACTAAAATGAACATTCCAACGAACAATTATATTTGCTATTAATGAAACTATTTCGATTCGCTGTCTCAAAGTAAGTAAAATAGCTACTGCAACTAGTTTTTCTACTTGTCCAGCAATAATTTATACGAACCACTGCCATTATTGCTTATAAAAATTCCTTTTACCGTTGTTTATAAAAAATAGAAAAAATATATATACACATAGTAAGTATTTTCAATTAGTACAATAGATAGTCAAATTACAAAACGTTTCAGATAACAAGTTCAACAATATTATTCCAATTCAACAAATATAAATGTATATCAATTAAACGTGTCTCTTTTTATGTTTATTAACAGATCGCGTGAATAGTCTAATATTTCTTATGCTTAGGACATTATAATTTGTTTCAGATTTAATAGACCTCGATTGTTAAACTCCAGCATTGGACACTGCACATACACACAGTATCAGTCACTACTCGCAATTACAAAATTTTTATTTACAAAGCTGGAACTTGTTACCTAATATCTCTAACGCGTAATGTAAGCATCCAATCCATAAAGTAAATGTTGGTAAAAGACTTTTGAGAAAGAATCGCTTGGACGAGGAAAATAGTGCAGCATTTTTCGCGCTCTGCACGTAACAGGATTTAGAATACGAAGCTTATACCATCTCTGAATATATATAAATCAATCTTCGTATGAAATTCAAGAAGATTAGGTAGGGCTTACACATGCAATTCTCATAGAACGAGTTCCCCGTATACATATACTTCACAAATCATAAACAATCGCAGTGCAAGTTTAATAATTCGTTTACAGCAGCATTCGAACAAAGTTATAAAAGCTACAGATCCACGGCACCGCGTGCAACCTATTTACTTGATATTAACAAACATGGAACGTCATTGTGTGCACGATTTTACGATGACGATGCGATCGCGGCTTTCGCGCAGCGCTTAAATCATCGAGATTTATTCTACGGATTGACTTCCTCTACGTAATCGTGCATAAATCTAATTCACCGTTAGGATATCTAATTAGGCGCAAACAAAAAAGAAAATGAGAACTGCACAAGCATGTATATAAAATGCTGCTGCGCGCGTGGGTACGAGTTTAGTGTGCGGTGTTTAATCGTTGCCATTCGATCGTTTAATATACAGGTATACTCTTTCAAAAATGACTGCTTACAATCTGGTACTCTGCGTAGGCTTGGCAAGTATTGCACTCGGTAACGCTGCTACCGTAGCTGTGTGTCAACGTGAAACTGGAGATGCACTTCTTCTTTCCCAACCCCTTTTGAAGGTAATAAATCTTATTCCTTTTTTTTCACTTAACAAGTTGAATTATTATTTAGCTCGACTCGTTAATCTAAAATTATTTCAATTTAAAATTGAGTATAAACGATTGCATTAGACATACATCATTTCATTCTACATGTAATATATATCTTACAAATCGTTAGAATAATTTGTAAAATATTTTTATTTAATGGGAAAAAAAAAAGAAATAGGTATAATACTAAAATTTTAGAACGTGTAAAAAATTGCGTGTAGTTTTTCTTATAGTTTCGTAACATAAATCTGTCACGTAGTGCCGACAAACACACATTCGCTACATAAGCTTTCAATTCACCCATTCGATTATTACTTAATAGTATTATATTGAAATTCTATTTAAAAATCTTTGGCACTTTATAGGTCAGTCTTTTGGGATCGGGAAAGATCCAGGAGACTTTTCCCGGCTACAAGATCACTTGTATCGAGAGTGTCCTGCCACTAGGATTGCCCCCGATTCTCGATCTCAACGTTCTTAACGGTGGTGTTGGTTGTGACACGGTTGGCCTTCAAATCAGGGTTGGCAGATTGCTGAGCATAGGATTGGGAGTTGATGTTTATGGAATAAAAGCCAACGCTTCGGAGATAGCCTTAACATGCGCCGGTTAAGCTCGATAAGCTCATTTTACAAGTTATAGATATACTATAAACATTTTCCGCTCACGCCTCTGCCGATCCGCGCATCATCGTATTATTATAATATATATACTGGATTTTTACTATTCGGTATAGGTTACGAGAATTAGAATCGAATTGTTCTTTATGAATTTCATAATATACGTGCAACTTTCATTTAACCCTTTTCTGCAAGAGTTCACCAAGGCTAGTTGTAGTTTATATAAATTATGTATATAAGCTACCGAGTTTTCACTTATATCATTTCGTTGTAATTTTTTTTATAAATAAATACATTATAAAGAATAACATTGTTAAAGTTTAATATTATCCTCAGAACCATTTTTAACTTTTTATTTTTACTTTCTCCCTGCTTTTCTATTCCGACAGATACTTATACCTACGCATCAGCCCGATTATTCACACTTTTTACGCTCAAACAAACACTCGGAAGTTTCTTGGTCCTTTGCCAAGAGAATGACAACTTAACTTTTCAGACTGGTAAACCTCATTTGCAGCAAGAATGTTTTAAATCTCATTCCAGTATGCAATGTTCAAGCATCAGAACCGCAATTATGTAAATATAATAATTATAAGTATAGTAAGGAATTTTGCTATATAATAATGTCAAGTGCCACTGTAGCGTTCCAATGGAGAATATAATCAATGACAAAGCAAACGCATAGCCAACGGTTTCTCCGTCTATGTGAGGTACACTCTCATAAAACCTTTAATTGTTCAGCTCAATATTTAAGCATTTGAACACATTTAGGAGAAAATTCAATTAAATTTTTCATCCATCAACAATTTTATGGTAATTACTTTTTTACTTTTAGTTGAACTTAAAATAACCATGTACCTTAAAAGTACTCTTGCAAATGACAAAAGAAAATTTATAGAAATTGCAATAGCACTTTTATTTGTTGTAAGCACAGTCAATAAAGTGTACATCGTTGTCTCTGCCTCGCAGACCAAACATATATTTCTTCGTTTTCTTTGTATTTGTACTGTTATCTTTCCTCGTCTGAATTTCTTTTTCTTTTGGCATCAACGTTTGCAGACAAATGCCACTTCGGAAATGTGACTTGTACGTCTGCGTACTTCGCGTCATACACTGAGCAATACTTGCCTGCAAAATGATTTTTCGATTAAATATAATAATAACAATATAACGATCGCAGTAGAAGCGGTTAAAATACTCTTATTGTTGGTATGAATCATTCAGTAACTTACAAAGTGTAGGGCTCGTTGTCGATGCTCCCAAATACTCGACGAATATTCTTTGTCAATGAACGTAGGATATAAATGCATTTCAGTTTGGACTTCCTGGTCATGAATAATTTTCAATGGCATATATTCACCAGACAATCTAAGTAAATGGTTAAAAATATTCAAATCTGAATGCAAGTAAATATTGTTTTCACGTGAAAAATAAATTTCTCTTTACCTTTCTTGACGATGAATAACTTTTACATCATTATAAAGTTGAAAAAGATGAATATACTCTTGACGCTCTTTTACGATATCTAGAGCTGAAGAGCAAAATCTAGAAAAAAAATTAAGTTTAAAAAGACTTTGTAATTATCTAATCTTATGATAATGGGCAAGTAATTTATTTTTTTCATCCTCTCAGTTATAAAGAATTCTTTACTATTCTTAAAAACAAAACAACTTCATAACATTCTTTCAACCCATTCACATATTTTGTTGCTCGAACATGGCACAACGAACCTGTCTGGATGCTTTCCAAATTGCTGAGCAGCATCAGCGGAGCTAAAAGCGAAACACTTGCCTCTCCATTCTGCTATGCCAATATTTGGATTTCCCGGGATCAATGCTCCTTTACCTACGACGAAGCTCCAAGCGCAGAATCCGAGAAACTGAAAAATCGTATGAAAATCGACACGGTTCTTCTTTGAGTGTAGTATACGTTTTTATAATTCATCGAAGGATAATTACTTGTAAATTCACTTTGTCGAAATTGGTGTCATTGCTCGGATAGGCAAGTGAACATTCTCCACAGTCCACTAAAAGAATTAAGGAAAATGCATCAATAATCTACACTTTATAATTTATAGTAATTAATCTAATTTTTTAGTAGCTTATCTTTATGCCGGTGATAAAAGTCAAACTCAAATTTTGTAAGATAGTTTTAGGTACTATATTTTTAAGGTAATTAGCGATAAAAACTTTATAAATAAATTCAGGTAGTGATCTTTTTAACAAAAACTTTCAGTCCCTAAGCTATTTACTGTCAATAATAAATCAAAATGTAAGTTTTCGAATTAGCGCTTGTTACAAATATTTTCTCAAAATAGAACAAAATATTTACCTATTAATTTTCCCATTGTTTGCTCCAGACGCTCAGCATCTGTTAGTATTTCCACATCGCGTAACTTTCTTTTAAGAGCACGTTGATGGTGAGCGTCCAAAGTCTAAAGTAAAAATTATTATACTTCAAATTTTAGGATCAATTAATTTTTACCACTGCGTTTTTTTCATATATTTTAAATAATCGTATTTCGTTCAATACCTGCGGAACCAAATCTTGCAATTGACAAAGCATGTCGTTTATATAGCTTAAATAAATGACTTCATCTTGCAGCTTTAACCAGATTTCAGCAATATTTATAAATTGTGGCTGAAAAGTACAAATATTCACAATGTTTTTTTCACGGTACAAAAATGCGGTTTATAATGAAGTTTAAATTAAAAGAAAAAACTCACATAAACTTGCGTAGTGGGAATAGCAGTTCGAAATTTTACAGTTTCGTGAAGCTGCGTCAGTCTAGCTTGCAATCGACTAATTAGAGACCTAATTTCCTCTTCGCAAATTTCTAAATCTGATAGCAATTTTCTGCGGCAAATGCAAAATAATAACTTAATATTATTATTATTGTAGGTACGTAATATATATAATATATACAACAGAAAATTTTTAATAAACTGAATCGTTGAACAAAGCGAGGTAGAATAATAGTTCTAATCTTTATGCGATTGCTATTGTTCAGTTTCTCGGGGTTTCTAAATCGGTTGTAAAAGCAAGCGACACAGACCTTACGTAAATCTCCTGCTGTCTAGTGGCGACCAGCATTTCGATAGACCATGGAATGACTTTGAACTTCGGTGCTTTCGCGTTATCGTAAAAGTGATCCTGTATGGCGGCTCCGACAACGGCGGTGAATTTGTACACTTTTTCCATGAGCGACTCCAACAATTCTATGATCGAGCAACGCGTTCTATTCATGCCCACCTGCAATATACTCGGTACTTTGGCGTACCGCGTACACATCGATCTTTATTCCCATTGATAAGACTTCCATAATTTGACTCCGAAATTAACATAATTAAACAATTTTAATTTTACTTAATTAAACATTTCGTCCGATAGCACTGACATATATATTTTATCAAAAGAAACTTAAATATAAACCTAACCATTTTTTGTTATTAAATTTACTTCGTTGCCTATCAATTTTATATTGGATCAGAAATATTGTATAGCCATGTTAAAATATATATAAATAAGCAAATATAATCAATAAAATTAATAAACGTCGCGTCGTTCCTGAACGTAAATTTTCGACAATTTAACGAAATAAATTTTCATATATAAAATTCGTTGTCATGCAGAAATTGTGTCAATATTCACAAATTTAAGCCCTTATAATTTTCACGGCATTATTTTTCTATACAAAAATTTCAAAAGTCAGTTCCATCGCGTATTGCTATGTTCATACTTTTGAAATTCTGAACTGAAATTCTTGGAAAATCCAATTTATCGTTTTCAAAGCATAAAAAGCTCTAACCATACAGAAGTGAATTTTCGAATTCGCCTCAAAGATGCAGAAAACTGACAAAAGTATATATGTATAGGAACATTCGAGTTATACTCACGATCGTCGATGCCCTCGCCGCCGCGCTCGCAATCGCGGTTGAAGAGACGAATCCCCGCCACGATAAGAACCAGCTCCATCAATTGTTCTTCCTTCTCTCGCTTTGATAAAGTAACGTAGCGTGGAAGCTCCGAAGGCTGAAGAACACTGTGCAGTGCGATAGCGACTTCCCTGCGCAGACGTGCAGTAAACGAGAAAGAAAGAAAATGCCATTCCAGTCGCGATGCGAGGAAAAATGACTCGGTCGCTTTTTCACCTCCCTATTCATTCCTCATACCCCCTCGATATTCTTTTTTCGCTCTTCTACGATGCAGCATTAAAATGCTTGTATGTATATATACAGGTTCGCGAGTTTCGTACATATGTAAGTATAAGGAATTGGAAAAAGCTGAATATATGTTGAAATAAATAGTATTTATAAGTAAAAGATGCCAAGGCTATCGTTATCGGTTTGCGACGACATATTGTTGGATGTAAACGATTAGGCATCCAAATTTCACCTTGTTTCAATCTAATCATACAAACGATATCATCAAGAGATATTTGCAACATCGAGCTATTAAATGTGTATCGTTAACAGAAGAATGAAGCGTATGATTAGCTTTGTTATCCGCCGATGATTGAGTAAAAGAAAAAATATTTTCCTTTGTTATACATACCTTAGTATGGTCGGAATCGTGGGATTCCCCATTCCACTCAAGAGTGTAATAACGACGAGCATTTTCTGATAGAGCCTCTCGATTTCCCGCGCATTCTCCAACTTCTTTACTTCGCAGATTTCTCTCACCAGCGGTTCAGTCTTCTGTTCCAGCCGACACCTATGTTTCTTAATCACATGGTCTGAAAATCAACCGATTGCATTGATGAAAATAACTGGATAGACGCGAAATTGAGGCTATATCGATAAAGCATCGATAAAGAAAACACGCGCATTGTTTATTATAATATGAAAAAGTGAAAGAATTGCAGGAAATCAATAGCTAGAGCGGCGACGCTTCGCGCAAAGGCAAAGGATATATAATAATCACTGCGGCATTATATTGGCGGCAATGAAGCGACAATCAGCGTGCGCACAATTCGACGTGATGTGTGCATTCATTCACAAATGCGCGGACATAATGAAAAACAACCTCTGTCGCGATAGTGTTTGGCAAAGTGGAATTGAAGCTTCAGCGTGTCCCAGCTCGGCCCAGATTGATCGAGCAATTTTTCTATTACGGCGTTCAGTATTTTCGTTTCATTGATTATCTCGTTCTGGACTTCGAATACGTCCTCGTCGTCTCGATAATTCGAACTCAGCGATTCCAGGGAAATCTGGAAGCCAATAAATTATAAACAACAATTAGCCTGCAGTGTGTGTGTGTGTGTGTGTGTTTTGACTGCACGCGAACCAAAATTCTGCATAGATAATGGGCTTGTCGCTTGCGAGAATAAATAGCTGTACAGAAGGTCATGATAGCGATTTTTTAGCATAAGGTTTTTACGCATATACTAGTACAAAAGATGTAAAACGTAAAATAATAAACAATTTGTTTTTCTTTATCATCAATGTATTTAAGTAAACGCTAAAATAACTTTGTAAGATAGAAAATAATTGAAATTGAAGAAGCAGATATAAAGTGTACATACCAAAAAACCCAAAAACTCTGACGACACATCGATGTTTTTATTTCGACACTCCTTAGCGATATCCTGTATCAATTCACCGTAAGGCGATTCCATGTTTTAAGCAACTAATCAACTCGGTGCACTGTAACAATACTGAGGCTCCAAGGCATTCGTTACGTAGACAATAAGTTTGATCGATATTGGCAACGGCTGGAAACAGGAAGTAGCTGGAGTTATATTGTTTGAATTTCCGTTGTTAAAGTATTGCAATTTCTAAATGAAGGATAGATTTCAGATATAGATTTGAGTATTATACACATGAGTCATTTGAGAATTTCGTATCCCATAGAAATAGATATGCGTAAATATAAAATTTTCTACATTCCATTTATTTATTAAACTTGAAACAATATTTGATGATACGATAAGATACAGAAGATGTGTAGAGATTTTAAAAAGTGCAATTTTATTTATGTAAATTTAATAATTTGCACGTGATATATTCAAATCATTATTTGATTATAGTAACTTCCTAAATCTAACTATTTGATAAGATCTTATTCTTTTTTTTTATTAAAGGTTTTTTTCGTCTACATATTGAATTTTCATTCATCCTTTCTGCGTTTTCATTTCTATAACGGGAAAATTTAATATCGAAAATATAGTGTAAAGAACGCAAAAGTATAAAAAGTAATAAAAGAACCTAGACAAAAAAACAAAAGTCAAAACATTTAGATCAGAAAAAGTATAAAGGTTGTTGATATAGCAGTGTTCGGATGCTGCTGTTTGAATGTAAAGCCAATAGATTCCGGGAGATAAAATAAAAAATGTGTATGGACTCTGTGAAGTACAATTAGCCGCAACGTGCATGATAACGGAATTACAAATTCTTCATTAATTTGTAAAAGGCAGCACAAATATTAAATTATAATCATAAATTTTTAATACAATTTTTTGTATATTGAATAATATGTATAAGTTTACGATTTATGGAACATAAAACATTAATTTAAGTATTTTTACGCCATTAATATATTATATCAATAAATCAATTCAGCAATTAAAGTATTGACATACCTGAAGTAATAAATATTATTAATATATATTATTATAATATGAACTCCTAAAAAAGTATTTATAAAGAATTTTTTAAATATTTAACTATATTGTATTGTGCTCATTGGCATAACATAAAACTTTTTTTAATTAAAATAGTCACTCGAGTGTAAGTTTAAATAATGCATTATTGGAAATATCGTGAATTAAAATTATTAAAAATGATATATATACATTCTCGTAATGTTTGACGAAACGTTTAGTAAGTTAAAAAATTACTTGAGTTTGGATCTTATCTTCACAAAACTTTGGTCAGAAACGACGTATATGAACGACATTTCTTGTACATAAATATCTAGGAATTTTTACCGAGCAATGTTTTAATTATAGATTTATATTCCGAAATATACATAAGGGAATTTTTTTATTTTAAATCTTCCAATAAACGTTTTCAATTTGCATTAGTTTACAAGAATCTTTGCGCACCTTTATTATAAATTTCATCTTTATTTATATAGAAGTATAGAAACGTCTATAAGCAGTATAAGTGTATAAGCGAAACATAAAGGGTATACAGAATTCACTTACATTTCGGTGTCATCACTGTAGGTTTTCAGGTGAATCCACATTTGAACGGCCAAGTTGTTCTCGTATGCATTCTATTTGCAAGGTCAAAATAACTGTCAAAGGACTTATTAAAATCAATATAAATAATATTAAAAGAATAATCTTTAACAGTGCTTAAACACCTCTCGCTCAAATGCGTGCAAAATTCCCAAACCCCGGCGTGTGGCAAAAACTTCGAGAATTAAATTACAATGGAACACGCAGCCAATGTAGAATCTGTTTAAGGGCTAAAAAAACCTTTCCCTTACCGTCACCCAACCGTCAGCGAACCTCCCTAACCATGCGCGCAGTGAACAGACCTTATAGCCATTCACACTAGCACAGCGAACCTCTCTTTTTCTACCGCCGCGCCGCGCTGTACATATATATACACACTGCTATAGGTGAGTGCGCAAGTCGCTGGCGTTGGCAATGCTACTGTGTAGCGCTTTTACTCCGCCAGTTCCTCGGAGCCTCGTTTAGCTGTTGGCCTCAGTCTCGCACCGATCGCCGAGGGGTGTGCGCGTGACGATACGTTTGCGCGCGTCGTCTGTCTGTGCGCAGAGTCCTTTTAAAACACTGGACGGACAGTAACCAAATAAACAAAATAAAACAAAAAGAAAAAACAGAACGCGTGCACGCAACCGAGTGAAAGAGAAGATGATTATTAATTGTGTAAAACCAGTGATGAATTGGATATAATGAAACGAGACGTTCTGAAATAGCGTTATATGTGGTGAATTTAAGTGTGACGAGGGAGACCTAACCTCTACTCGCGGCGACAACAAAAAAAGGTTGTATAGCACGAGTCGCCGTGTGAAAGAGAGAGGGAGAGATATATATATATATATAGATAGTATAACAGTGACAGCACATAACAGTTCTCCTCGCTCTTTTCTGCTGTTTTTGAGGTTAAAGAGGAAAGAGAGTGTGCGTGAGTGCGAATTCAGCATGCATCGCTCGACGTTGGTGTGATCGGGAGCCTAGCGAGCGAATTCGTACAAGCGAGGAGATAGACGAGGGTGAGAGAAACCGAGGATTCCTCGTCGACGATGGCTGCTGGAGTTGGAGCTGACAAGGAGCGGAGGAGACTATGGCTCGTCGACCTGACGATCGTTCTACTGCTGCTCGGCGTCGCTCAAGCACACCGTCACACTCGTATCCAAGGTGAGTTATACCGTACACTCGCTCGCTCCGTCCTTTTTTACTTGTATATGTGCGTGCTCGCGTATGCTCTTCCTTTCGTTCCCTACAGCTGATGAACAACTGGTTTTTTTTTAATTCCCAAAACTGACATCTTTTGTTTTTTTACGTATTACAGTTTCAAAAAGAGAGGAACTTGATTGAAGGATAATTTTTATGCTAATTGCTACGTCGTTTTTTTTTAGATGATAGTAAAGTGTAGGCCATTGCTTCCGGGTGATATTTTGGACATTCGAAAGTAGGCTGTTAATTTATCAGGACGTGAAATTTATCGTAGAGCTCGGCTCTGCCCCTCTCTCGCGTGATGTTTTAATTGGGTTCTTGAATTTCGGAGCACACTTTATTTGTACGCGGAACCTGGAATCATACAAAGTTTTCTTTGTGATTCATCTTTTTTCTTTATGACGGTGAATTTCCTTTCGTAAATTAATAAATCGATGTGCGTTTATTTTTAATTGCGGTATTTTTCTCCTCGTATCGTATCATCGCTACACTTACGCATCATTAATGTCATGTTTATAGATAGTTATTTAATGAGTTGATAAGCTCCAAACGATGTTTTTCTTAATAAATCTCTAATTTATTTTGAGACATTTTTATCAATAACTACTAAAATACTTCCAATTATTATTTCCAAATTATTCGAAATTTATGATTTATTAAGGCGCTTTTTTGAAATAATAGAATTATCCATGAAACATTTCCCAATCTCAATAATTAGCATGAACATTAAAATTGTTTATTTATGATTCATGGGTAATTTTTATTACTTGACTCTTCAGTTGGATGTTGATATTCTTTAATTATATTTCTCTTCAGTTGTATCTAAATTGATTGATTTATGAAGTCAGACTTTCTATGATGTCATCTCAAACACACAAACTGAACTTTGGATATAAAAAAATTGTTTCACCCTATCAACTCGTAATGTTAAAATACAAATATTTAAAAAAGAGTTTAATCATCTTTTCTAGATTATAAATAATAAAATCTCTAAACATAACACTAATAAACTTTGAAAGATAATACTGAGATCATGATATTTATTTATAATTGTATTGTTGTGGAGTAGCACAACATTGATATTGTCTTTATTTAATGAGCAATAGAATGAAGGAAAAATTATACCATTGATTTTCCTCTGACATTTTAACAATCAATATTTAATCAATGCTTATTTCAATTTAGAGGCCACCTTTTGTTATAAGAAGGCCTCTTTTACATAAGTAAAAGTCTTTTTCATACTTGTACTGTAATCATTCCAATAGTAGCCTATGCACCATTGTAATTGAAATTTCTGAAAATAATATCTATATTGAAAATTGAAAAGTAATACGATTTTGGAGCCCTTATATAACCCAAGAAGAAAACCAGACAAAAACCTGCATCATGAAGGAAAGCCGTATATCACGTTTTTCGATAAAAACAAAATCTAATCTCTCACGAGTAACACCTGCCAAAGTGCAGATACAGCTCGCGCGCAGATGTAACAATGCACGTTGTTCTCAACATTTCAAGCAGCCGGCTAAGACATACACACACATACACGTCAGTTTAATATTTTCTTTCGTAAGTCCGCTAACCGGAGAGAGAGAGAGAGAGAGTCAGATAAAAGAGAAAAAGTATGCGCTCTCCTGTCTCTCGGCGAGCGCGCGCTCGCGCTTTGATTACGAAGGACAGATAAGATTTTTATCAGCTGCACGTCTCGCGCCCCGCGCCAACGTAAGTGCAGCATAAGTGCCTCCTCCTCTCCTCCTTCCTGCTTCTCCTCCTGAAACATATATATCTCCTTCGGATTTTAAGACTTTCCTCTATCTTTGCTTGATTACGCTTTTAGGACCGTTTACCGGGTTTATGGGATTCTCTTCTTCGTTTTTATTTTTCGAGATTTAGGCCCTTTACGTTGTTTAACCCAAGATACGCCTCGACAGTTATTTGATGCTTTACGGGTTATGCCCTTCTTTTATCGCGATAATGACTCGCGTATTTAGTTTTTAATAGATGATTGGCAGTGCTGCTGCTTTGAAAACTGATGCTAAAGTTATTTGATCGGTTAAAGTTGGATAAAATATACATGGAATTTTATTTATACCTGTGCAATTAAAAATAAATTATATTATCGATTATAATTATTACACGAGATATTAAGCAATTTATGAGATTTTTGTTGATTCAAACGAAAAAATTATAACGCCTACATTGTATTGCAATATTTGCACCACCTGGATAAGTTTTCTATACGTGGAACTTTCGATACGTTTTATTTATCTTTAATGTCAAACAGCAAGCGGAGAGAATTTTAAATACGTGTCTATTTGCGCTTTTGAAACTGCGCGAAATCGGCAAATAAATATATTTTTGTCAAACGTTTATCCCGGCGCATTCCATATTTCATAGGATTATCAAATTAAATATATACATAATCCTTTATTCATTTTAAGCATTTCGAAATGCGTGCGAAAGTATACTCGATTTACTGGGACATAAATGCGCGCTCGGAAAAATGGTTGCGACACAAATACTCGCGGCCATGTAAGCTTATTATTTAATTGCAATTGTTCCAACAATCGTTCGAATTCCAGTTTTTTTAAATGGAAATCAAATATAAAAATCAATGTATATTATTAATATAGATTAGCCATCTATATAGGCAGTGTAGTAAAAGATCCTAATAAATCATCATAGAAGCAAAAAGAAAAACACTTCGAACCTAGTTGAACCGTGACGTTTCTTCAAAGTCATCATCTTCATCATCGTCGGTCGAGAAAAGAGGGACAGTTAAAGTACAGTCATTCGCAAACAGACTCATCCAACGAGAATATCCCGCGATTGTTATTCTTCTCTCTTCGGAAATCTCAAGAGAGATCCTAGAGCTGCTGCACTTTTCCTCTTGCGTATATTTACCTACGACCAAACGTTGCTATATTCAAAACCTTCTGAACTGCTGTAGGTCTCGTTCCGCTCTTAGAAATAGAAGTAAATGAACCATGAAATGGTCCGTCTCCCGTCAAAATGTATACGGTATATATAGAGCCGAGAAAAGTGAACCATACGAGTAGAAATGGACGATCGATCAGAGCTAACGAAATCCGGACGTCGAATGGATTTGGACTCTTTGGATTTTCTCTTTTTTTTCTGCTGTATTGGATTTTTTTTTGCTTGTGGCCTCTTTCTTCAAACTTCTAGGGGCTATTTTGTTGTTTTTTTTTTTAGCGAGATCGATCGGATAATTCAGTATTTACGGTATTTTTTGAAAATAAATTCGACACGTAAAACTTTTTTATAATAGATTTCATATTTTTTCGATGTGAAAAAATTTCGGCGTGAAATATGTCCCGGAAAAAACGCCGATCTCGCGAATACCAGCTGTAAAATCTTACCAAGTACCTACCTCAGAACTTAAACTGTTAGTCAAAAGATACTAAAATATGTGTGTAATAGCCAGGTAAACATAAAATTAACATTGTTTGTGCGCAAATTAATAGTCGCATCTTTCCTCCCATCTTCTCTCTCTTTTTCTCTTTCCACCGCATTCCTCGACTAAATCTGATAATTTAAAATCCACTTAATTCAAGTAGATGCGAACAGACACAGGCCCTCCGAGAATCGCGGGTCCAAATACACATTTTCCCTTTCCAGTTCAAAGAGCCCTCTCCAGTCGGAAATTATTAAAACAGTGAACAGAAAAGAAAAAGAAGCAAAGAGCGGTAGAGCGTGACATAAATAAAACCCAAACTCACCTGGACACACGCATCAAATTCCAAAAGAAAAAGGCGAGATGTGGATGATGGGGAAATGACCTGAAAGAGAAAATAGGGAGAGAGAGAGAGAGGACGATTGAAAGATACAAAGGCAGCATATAACGTCATAGAATTTACGTGCATTGTCGAGTGCTCGGACGGTTAGGTTGATCTGCTGCGGCATCTCTCTTGCTCTCTAAAAAAGCCAAAAGCGAGAGAGAGAGACGCATAGTAGACAGAGAGAGGGGGGAGGGGAGTATAAGCATCGAGTGCGGGCGTGAAGGAGCGAGGGGAAGAGAGAAAGAGAGAGAGAGAGAGAGAGGGACAGCATAGAGCTCACCTCCCAATGGACCAAATGGTAGAAATTTACGCCCCGGCAACACCGCTACAACGTAAACACACGCGCCCGTATATTTCTTCAGACGTCGAGTCTCTGTGTGTTGTGTGCACGTGCACACTCCCTCTCTCTATATCTGTCCGTCTCCCTTTCTCTCCCTCTCTCTCTTTTTTGCTGTTATAGCTCGGCACTGCGGAAAGTCCATATCTCTCTCTCTCTCTCTCTCTCTCTCTCTCTCTCTCTTTTCCTCTCTGGAGGTCACTGTTGAAATGTACCGTGTAACAGAGGCAAAAAGAGTCTGTGCCACGATACATATATAGAGCCGTGTGCCGCTGCAGGGATTTCGCTGCGGGGGGAAAAAGAAATGGAAGCGATCGTCTGGCGAAATAGTTGCGAGCAGTCGATTTTTCCATGGACGTAAGAGAATGAAATGGCGAATGTGTGGTTTTGCGAAGGTTTAGGTGCGCTATTGCTGGTCAGTGCATGTATATTGCCCGTGGACTCTTGATCACGGAATTGTTTGCTCGTGGAAAAATATCTCTTGTGCGCTGTTTTGAACGTTTTGAAAAGCCCAGTGCTAAGAAAAGATTATCCACAATTCATTTGTGGTCTGTCACGTGTTGACAAAGAATAACTTAGTGATTGAAACAAAAATGCTTTCTCGATTGGTCTGACTGACCGCATACATTTTACTGGCTATAGTTTAGACGAGAATAATTTACGCCAGAGACATCCTGAAACTCGAATACGAGTTTATATCAAAAATATAAATATGTACTCTGTGCTCCAATTCCTCTTCCAACTCGTGAATTAGTCTCAACGAAAATTGACCGCGATTTCCGGTTCAGTTTTCGCAAGACACAAATAGTCCTCAACTAATAAAAAATCAATATATTATACGGAAATGCGCTGAAAAAAAGTGTTACACACGCAAATCGGTGTCCCAGTTCAGTTACTAAGCCCCTGCAGCAAGTCTAAAAGTGGTTTTTTAGCATCAAACGCTCGTCGAATCTATACCAAAGCCGCACGCAAGTACCACCCTTCTTTCACCAGACCTGATAATGTGCCAAACAAAACACCGTCATTAGTAGCTTCTCAACATTAGCACTTTAATTATGACCAGCACTTGTAAGGTATCCATTAACCTTTCTACACTATAGCACACCGGTGCGCTGCTACTCGCGGTAATCCAATAATTAATCGCTGGAAACGGGCAAAAACTACCGAGCGTGTCACTCGGGATTCCTTCCGCAGTGTCTTCGTGACGTCAGATTATCGGGGCTTCCAAAGCGTGGAATATATATATATATAATACGGGACAAAAAGTGTCTCTCGAAAATCATGAGTCAGAGTCGCCGCGCCGGAGCTCGTGCCAATAGCCACTCACCAGGTGTGCGACTACAATATAATACAACCCAGCGCGAGATGTGTTTAGTACGATGGCTTTTCAGACGCGAGAGCCGACCGGAAGTGCGTGTGCCGAGGGGATTCGCATTTGTGTGCGCTACTGAGCGCTGCATATCGGTATATAGGGGAGGGGGGGGGCTTCTATACAACGTCTGCCTTTCGAAGCTCCTTTCTCCTGCTTGCAGTTAGCTCGCGATGACTATGTGCAGTTGGATAAATGTTTCTATGGACTGCATGCGTTCAACGGTTGTCGCGTGTCCAGTGGTTAAGCTTGAAATGTTGATTGCGAAGTTAAAATTGGAGTTTATGAGTAAGTTTTAATCATCTGGTAATTGATCAGTGTAGCACAGAAGCAATTGAAATGCGGTGCAAATGCAACATGAATCATCGCGTGACGAGTGTTTAGATGCGAAAGAGATTACTATTGACCATTATTTTCCCCCTTTTTTTTGTGCAACTTGTTTTCTTGCATTGTATGCCAAATTTAGTATGGATACTTAAAGTGGAGAAACAATGAACTCTTTGTTTCTCATTGGCAATGTTAATTGTACGAGAGAATAAAAATTTGTCTGAGTCAGGATCAACGCGGTCATAAAATAATAAAGCGAGTGATGCCAGTTGTTTCTCTCGCATTCGTCAACCCTGAATTTGCATAATAAATTAAAAAGATGGCTGTTCTTGAGAGAAGACGGATTTTAAATTTCAGACTTATTAGAGCGTAATGCATCGGGGCACTGACCAAAGTATAAGTATAAAAGCTGCTCTTGAATAAATAAATCATAAAGCGTCCGTCAGTGTAGGATTTCGCTTTTGGCTGGGAGACAAAAATTTTTTGGAACGAGAACTAATCGCATTGTCAAGATGATCGTGAAGTTTAATAAATGTGCAGTAAATTTCTTTGTATACGAGAACGCTTCTGCGTCATCGAGCGTAAAATTTCGTCTCGAAAAAATGCAGATCTCGTTTATATTAAGCTGCTTATAGAAATATTAATGTGAAATACTAGATCAATAATGTATTATTCATTATGCAAATCTGGGTGGTACACATTAGTGAGTAAAAAAAAGTATAATAATTAATTACGAAAGGATGCAGGCAAAAAAGCATCCGTTGTTGCATAAAACATGGCTTCTGCTCGACTCTATTTTTTTTCTCGAGCGAAAAAAAGGGGAAAAATGAAAATGTGACGACTCTGCAACTGGTGACGCGTTCGCTTTATTGCACTTGTTTACCAACTGGACCAGTGCGCAACTTTTTTAATCCTGGAGATTTAGAAAGTTACCTACTATATACATTAAAAATGCGAACTTTATACATTTGACGATGATGAAAACGTACAATTTCAATGAAAATTTTACAACTTTCTGTCCGAGTGCTGAACTTATATTAAAAACAAATAGTTATTTCCGTTTTACCTTCTGAACTTGTTACAACTTCACATAGAGAGAACCTGCAAAGTTGTAACTAGATATTTGTTGAACTAGAAGTAATAAAATTCTGACAACTGTAAGAGAGATCATGAAAAAAGGTTACTAGTTCGGTTCATTGTACGAAAAGTCAACGATATTAAATAAAATTCAATATTGGTACAATTTATCGTAAGATTACAGAATAGAATCGAAGATAAGATAAGTAAGTTGTCTTATTTTTTAATGCTTACTTAAAGCCGTATTTATCTTTATAAACAATTAATTATTCTATATATTTGGATAAATATTGAAACTTGTATTCTGATTTTTCAATATTCCTCTGACTTAATTATGTAGAATGTTTCATATCTTCCTATTCTCTTATCAAATCCATTGTGAAAATTAATGATTTTTCCATTTACCAACCAATAATTTCTAATTTCAGAAAATATTAAAACAGTCATTCAACTGCATCATTAAAATTATTTATCATCTGCATACAAACGTAGTATGCATGCGCCCAACTATGCGAAGTATTCTATCCTTATAAACGCAATTATCGCCATTAGAATATCTTCTCATCACAACACATAAAACAAGCTTTAACTGCAAAGTCATCATCGCACAGCATTGACCATGTTATTGTAATGATTTTCGCAATGGGAAAATTTTTCCCTCGCGACCTCGCAGAACAGCAGTCACGAAGCGTGTGTGCGTCTGATTGCGCTTCGGTGAGCATTATTCTATCGCGTGTGCGTCTTGCGGATGCGATTTTTCGTGACAACAAAGAAAAACCGGTTATTTAAACGCAATACTGTCGTTGTTCGAACAAAAGTCGCTTGAAGCAATGCTAAAAAGTTCATAGATGAAGTCTTATGTTACTTGTAATTACGTAATTTTTGGGAGATTTCAATATCTTTGCGACATGCGAAATGTTTTGTTGCTTCAATCACGTTTCAACAAAACTTTTTCACTCCAACGTCAGTGAGAATGAAGTAACGCCTGATTTAAACTTTTGTTATTAAAATTTTGTGTATTACGCTCATTACAAAAAGAATAAAATAATTTATATTTTTCTGCAGGCTGCAAATACCTGAATAATGTCTGTCAAAACTTTTACCAGTGCGGGTTCAGCAATTTTTTGCCTTCACATTTTTCTCCAACTCTGCGCTAAATATAGAGATCTCTAAAAATACACATACTTAGCTACAAACAGATCGCATCCTAAAGAACTGTACCGCAATTCAAAATGAAAATAGCTGTACAATAATAAGTCCATCAATAAAAGCCATTTAAGTCCCTCTATACTCGTAAAGATCTTGCATTGATAGATAAATTACTGCGGCACATATAGCCGAGTGTCATCCGCAAACTGGACCAAACATAACGTGATAAGTTATCGGCTCGACGTCAACGCCTCAAGTATGTATACTTGTGTCGCATGATCCATCGATCGCGATAATTTATTTTAACGATGGAAGCAGCGGATGATTCATCGGTCTAGCCGTTGCGCAGGACGAGAAAATTTCCGGTCTTGGTGTGGCTTCACGGAATTTCACGACTCTCTGTATTATATACGTCCGCGCGTTTGCAGCCATACGTGGCCCGGAAGTTCACACACACGCGTGTGCGCTCATCCACGAAAAATTACGCTTCCATTACACGCTTCGGCGGCCGTGGTTGTCAATCGGAAAAGTGTTTTCGGTAATTATTACCCTTTTTGCAATAATGCCTGTATAGAGATCGAATATTGGAACAAAAAGTTTTGCTTGTCTATCGCTTCTTCTGAAAAAGCATTATAAAACCAATTACATATGGTTATATATATAATACCAGCAAAGTGTATAATACTCTTTGTTCGTAGTCAGATGTCTTGATTGCATTATTCCACAATTTCTCGAGTACAAATTTGTTCACCTTTTTACGATGGCAGTATAAAAATGTTCGGCAAAATAAGTTGTACGTTAGGATAATATTTTCTTTACGGCAATATCGAGGTGTAGGCCTATTGGTCACGGCATGGATGGTTGGTAATTTTGAAAAATGACGTATAATGAGTTGTGCCAGCCTCTGAAAAAGAATTTAGAGCAGGCATAAAAGTGTTTTATAGTCACTTTAGCCTAAATTTAAATTGCCTTTACATAATGATACGCCGTGCATAAGCTTTCGCAGCGCCTATATACACGACATTCGCACTTCTTCGCACTAAAATGGAAGTTTTATGTGACACGAGCCGACGCCGAGAGGTAAGATCCCATTTAGAATGCATACTGGTTCCTTATACGGCATGGAAAGATATTTAAAGGAGATCGAATTCATTTTTAGAAGACTAAATTAATAAATTACTCGATTTTAAATTAACATCGGTATCCTATACGATTATCTGATTTTATTTGAATGATTTTGCATCTCTCGAAGCATTTTACTCGAAATTCGAACCTTTGGTTCCGTTATACATTAACGTTGTTCCAATGCGAATTCGCTGGCAAGAAATACGAGGTCTTTTTCAAAAAAAAAAAAAAAAAAACTTTTGCAGCATCCTTCATAAAACGAGAGTACCCAACACAAAAATGCAGTTCGGTCCATTTTCACATTAAGTACCTGCGCCATAAAATTCCACCGATAAAACTGTATAGCTAATGGCTTCTACGAGTAAACTACTGAAAGTGGATACTCAAATGGATAGTTTAAACATTGAACAGTTTTGCCTTTAGCAATACTATATATATACTCTTAAAGGAATAGCTATAAACTCGGTTGCCCTGCTGTTGTAGCTCGTATTCCCAAAGTAAACCTTGTTTAAACAAAGATGTAGCATATCGCGACTATAGGCGCGCCTAATTGAAATCTTGCATTCCTTCAAGACAGGTTTAAAAAATAATTTCCTTCCTTTGAAAATTATCATAAACTAAACTATAAAATCTGCGGGAAATTTCACAATACATTGACTTAGGATAATAATTGTTAAAAGTTAATACGATCTCTCAATCAATCTGTACATCGAATCATTTTATTACTACGAAAATCAAGTTTGCTGTGACAAGACTCGCAATATCTATTGAACACGAAAACTCCATCGCTTCACCAAACAAAAGTACTCGCAAGAATTTACAAGCCCATCGACAATTATCGAGAATCTAGAAAGCCAGCAGGATTTCACTTGAAAAAAGAACATCCCAGGTCACCGCAGTTCTTTCGTTAATTATTCACTCGCGTATCCCATCTCAACTCCACATTCCCAATTGTCTCAATCAACAGCCAGCGCACCTTCACTCTCAACAATACGACACCATAGGGTGTCAAGAAAGAATTTCCTCGAGTCTCGTGATTTTTCTCGCTAATTCATGGAAGTGGGTCGCGTCTCTCTCTCTCTCTCTCTCTCTCTCTCTCTCTCTGCGAGATAAATGCGTTGGAGTGTTATATGGGCGAGCAAGTCGCGCGTCTCTATATTTGCGCGGTAGGTAATTGCGCGACTGCTGCAACAGTCCGTTGGCTTAAGCTTCTTCTTCGGGGTCGACAGCTCCGTTAACGGGGCCGTGTGTCGTATAGTCTTGGATTGGCCTCTTGTGTTGGATGCCCGAATAACTGTAAAGCATTATAAAAACTCTCTCTCTCCTCCACGCGCTTATATTTCTCGTCGTTGGCCTGTTCTAAGCAAACGTCTCTTCTCGACGACGACCCATTCTTTCGTTGCGGACTCCTTTTTTTCTAGGGTATAGGGTGTGCGTCTAGCTATTTTCGTGCGCGTGGCTCTGTGTGCATATAGTGTTTGACTCTGGCTTTCTGTTTATTCTGGAGAAGGGAAATGCGCTGATCATAAAAATGCTTTGCTTTTGTATATTGGACGATCGTGTTACGCTGGAGGATGAAAAAGTGTGATGTATTTAACTGGAAAGAAACAATGTGAGAGTTTTGACTTATGTGACTGTATTCTGGGAATAGCATCGCTGATGATGTATTTTTAAAAATGGAAAGAATTTGTCTTTTTCTACACTAACTTAATCACGTACGTTACGATCTTAGAAGACAACTTTAAATTTTTTTATGCTTATGGTAACCAAAAATAAGTGTATCTAAATCCATATATTTTTAAAATTGATTAGTTTTTAGGTATAAGATAAATTTATTTCTTTAGATGGTGTAACCTGTGTATCTATTTATTCTCTTGTCATCTAATTTTCTCGTTTTATAAACTTGAAAAATAAAAAAAAAGCACTTAAAGTGTAATATGCTACCAGCTACCGACCTACGCACACTATACCTGATCTTATACAAATATTTTAGTTTTCTCCTTCCTTTGCGGTTTCGTTGATATTGTGTATCACAGGCAATCAAAAAATAATATACGAAGATACAGCCTGAATACTCTTATGATAAAGTTAAAGATTACAGCAGTAGGATTATCTTGCGCATACGATACCACTATTTGGATAATGCAGCTCTAAGGAGCGAGTAATATATGCAGATAGCGCAGATTATATCAGGATCTCGTTATTTATTCAAAAAATAGTATATATACTTGTTGAAAAACAAAAATTAAAATATTGAATTTTTGCAATTTAAATAATGTGATTCGCAGAGGCATTGTATTATATAATTTTAATTTAATTAAATATGTTTCAACAAATATAAACATATATCAATCTTACTGAAAAGTACTAAAAAGGTTCTGTACAATAAAAAAAAAATAAAATAATGGACAGTGTTAATCCTACTTTCACGGGTATTTTCGATTCTTCCACGTGTCGATCAGAATCTGAACCTGACTTTTAACTCCATTCGTTAATACCAAAAAACAAGTATGTTGTATTTTGTACATCCATTTTGAATAATATGAGATTATATCAGATTACTGCGACTAATATCGCGATCCTCTAAGATATTACATATTCATCGCACGCTTCATCGACCAAGCTTAAGAAGTCTAAGATCTTCAAGGCTATCGAGCACAACATCGATGCACAACGACTCTCTTTCGATCTGCGCTATGCATTATCGTCGTGGGTATTACCGTAGATACGTTGCAAAACGAAACGAACTGCACGAGAGAAGAAATCAAAGTGCAATAGCTGTTACAAATTCAAGGGGTTGGGTTTATTCTCTCCTGCACTTTTCGCTGCGTTTTTATTTGTAATCAAGCTTCCAATTGATGGAAAGTGTACACCACAATGAAGAAAAAAAGAGTGATAATAACGATGCGGACACTTTTTTTCTCACTCTATATTAAATGAAAACGAAGCTCTCTCTCCCGGGTTCTATCGAGTTACGAATTTATGCACCGTCCGCTGCTTCTTCTCATTGCTATATAAATTTATCAGACCTGACAGTAAAAGCAGTGGGAATAAAGTGAGAACGCAGACGGAGAACGAAGAGGAGATATCGACGGTGGTTTATGAATATGACACATTTCGCGTCGTTATTTGAGAATGAACGAATCCAATCTTTTGATTAAACCGAAGTCTTTTTCCAATTCAACGAGTAAAAGGTAAATGAAATACATTGATGTGGTTATAATATTAGAAAAATAATCCTAAAATTAATCAATAACTCAGTGCAGTATTATCAATTTAGGCTTCAAAAGTTTTTCTTTATAAGTGACCCTAATTATTATAGTTTCATGTGAACTACAAATGAATCATCCAAATTAAAATGTTGAAAACCTTCGCAACTTTGTGACTCGTCTCTTCCCGCAATTTACAGGAAAACTAATCATTATGCAACGCCAATAACCTCAGGCTTCATTTTAAAGCAGTCTCTTTGTTCGTATTTCCCATTTAATCGTCACCGCGTCTCCCATCAACTCACACAAACTCCCTAAGTACATAATTCAACGGCGAAGCGCGTATACCGTTATATACGTGTATAATCACGATACAAAAACTTTCTTTGTCAAAGTCCATTAAAGTTAATCTTTGGCGCGGGAGGGAGGGAGGCGATAATATGACGGGAGACCACAGAGACGCACACTATACTCGTTTCACGGCGAAATCAAACAACCACCGTAAAGCCACGTCTCTAACTTGAAAAAAATAAAAGCTGAACAAAAAGTATCTCCGCAAGAGCCGGAATATAAAAGAAAGCTCGTGCACTGCTCGCGTGGGCTTGTATAAAGAAACTCGTTGGCTGAAAGGACACGTTCGGGCTTTTTGGAGAGAGAGAGAGAGAGAGAGAGAGAAAAGAAGACCGCCAGTGCACGCCTGCATTTATTGTGAATCCGATGTATAAAGAAGGAAATCGTCGGAACGAGTATTAAACCTTCGCTTGGTGAATTCTTGGCTTTTCAGCGTATAAGCTTGTTTCTCCTATAGATATAGTTTTATTTTTCCGAATCGTCGGTAGCTTATATCGCGCTGTACGTAGGGATTCGAAGAATTGGCGAACGTGTCCGACGCAGATCTTCTGTAAAGAGGTCGATTCATAAAATCAGCAAACGCGAACGATCGTGACCTTGACTCGGCTACAGATTATACATGGAAGATGATCGATAGACGATTGACGTTCACACAACTTTATAAGTACAATGATTTGCTATTTTAAAGATTCGAAAAATAAGATGAAATAAGACAGCTTCCCACATGGTTATATAATCTATACGTTTAATAGACATTAAAGAGCAGCGACAAATCACACATAGCCCATGTTATATGTACGGCGTATAGGTACTAGCAATTCCTGCACGACAGAACGGCTGCAGACGCATAAATTAGCGATAGCTCTTGCGGTCATATTAGGAGCCGCCGCGTGCGCGTATACAGCAGCTCTCCATGCTCTCTTCTGCCATATACATACACGCCTCGCAATCCGAATATAATCGTTCACTGCTGCTGCTGCTGCTGCTGCTGCTGCTGCTGCTGCTGCTACTGCACGAGAAAATGAGAGAGAGAGAGAGAGAGAGAAAGAGAGAGAACAGGACGATGCAAATGGTAGCAAGGCAGGAACATTAATTGCTCTAATTGCGACAGGTCTCTCTACACTCTGCCTACACTCGTCGCGCGCACAAAGAGAATATATATGCACACTTATGGTTTTCGCTCTCGTCGAATTGTAATTCCAGTTTCGCTTCACGCGAGAGTGTACGTGCATGTGCAGAAGTTCGTCGTGCGTGGAAAGTTCGCTCGATGATGAGCTGCTGCTGTCGAATGAGCTAGCGACGCTCTTTCTTTTTTCCTCTCTCTCTGCATTCTTTTTGTTTTGCTGCAGTCGGTGCGTTTTCACCGCTCGCGTTACGCACAGCCGTTTACTCTATAGCTGCGTTCCGCCAAAGCTATATCTAATTAAAATTCTTCACGTGATGAATGTTTCTTAGTTAATCATTTCTAGGTATTGGAAATGTTACGGCGTCTAGCTGTATTGATTATTTGGCTGGTAAAATTTGAAAATATTGAAACAGAACTGCCATTTACAATCAATCATCCTAATTTTATTTTGAACAGCTGCCATTGATACCTTTTTAATTTTCTACTTAAAATAATTTAGGTTATTGAATGACAGAAAAGAATGAAACACAGGTTTCAAACAGTTTCGGTCTGAAAGTGACATTTATGTAACAAGTACAAATTTCACTTGACTCACTTGATTAACTGACGTGAAAATTGTAGGCTATATTAAAACGAAAATTGTTCGTGATGTCTCAAGGCGTTCTAAGTGTTTATTTCCTCGAGAATTAAAATTTGCATTGATTACAGACTAACAGACTGATTAATGGCATTCCTTTGTGCCTTTTTTTAATTTCCGTTATTACTTCTCGCACATTGTTGATTTATTTATGTTTGAAATCAGATGCTCGCATGCTCTGCTAAACAGGATCTAAGCCATATGTTAATTTCAACATTCGCAAATGCAATCAAACCAAACAAACTTTACCTACAAAAATCAATTCGATCGATCAATAACAATTTATATATACATATATTCGATTAAATTAACATGTCAAGTAATTTTAAATATAGCACTGATCCATTTTACCACGTTTTTTCAATTAATAAGTAACCCACTATACAGTTAGTAAACAGTTAATTTATAAGACAAAAAGGTTCTATAACAGATCTGATTTTTTTTTACTGAAGCATGCGTACATGATACTTAAATTTAATAACTACTCGAGAGTTTTTTTCCAATTTCATATTATCAATTCAGTGGAAAAAATTAATGATTTCCTAGATTTCGACTTCGAAGTAAACATTACAATCTGAAGTGTAGTAAAAACTTGATTGATCGTAACCGACCAGATCAGGATCCTGACGTCGATTGATAAAATTCAACACGGGTCAGCTCTTAAGAATATGCCCATTTCATCGGCTATCGAAAAGTTTCCGAGCCGAAGGCTTCAAAGTGTCAGCGCGTAATTGAGATGATTGGTCATCGTTAATACCCGCGGGTCCCTCCAGATCCGAATTTCCAGAATTCATTAAGCGATGAGTCTTGCTCTTCGCGAGTATTCGTATTTCACATTTTATGAACCACATAAAATATATGCGTTAAGCTTAGAAGTGAAATGGCTCGATCAATTTATTGTTCAAATGAAAAAAATCAGTATATACATATGTATAATAGAATTTATCGATCGCTGTAATTATAACTTTATGAGGTGACTCGATCGATCGTCTGCAAAGAACAAACACTTCTGAAAATTCGAGCCATCTCACATCGCATCGTTGTCCGCAATACGAAATTGGATGGTTAAGCCTTTTCAAGAATCAGATTCAAAGTGTAATCTGAAAAGAATATACGGATTCGTAAATTGTAAGCCGGGGTTGTCGAGAAGTTTCTACGACGTTTCCGGCATTTAAGCCACACCGAAGCGAAAAGAGAGAAGCTCGCTGCTGTCGGCGGATTCGCGCGAACTTGCAGGTGCTTATACCAGCTATTCTATTCGTGAAGGTTATACAGAGAGTGTCTCGTGTGACAGGTGGCGACGGGCCTCTGAGCGCAGGTAAGAAAATTCCGGGAGGGGAGAGGTATCCCTGACTTTCCTGGGTCGTAAAACTCTCGAGTCTTCGCTCTGCAGCGGCCCGCTCTAAAGTTTTCGGCGTCTGCGGTTGTTGCGGTGTACTTCATATCTGACCTGGAAATCTAGCCTCTAAGATCTAAGAACACTTTTAACTTCTTCCGAATTTCTTTCCTCGTGTTCCAGTCGGTATGAACTTTCGCTTATATCTTTCCCTCGCTGAAAGCATTTCCGTTCAAAGCCTTACTCTGACTTTTTATATTATTGTTAATTACCGAGAATGAACTAATAATTCTTATTTGCGTAATTAAACGATTAACGATTGGATCTATTGAATAAGAAAGCACATAAAATATCCAGTAAGGCTCATCTATAAATCAAAGTTCTATTCTCAATCACTGCTCGAAGTTTCTTTGTATCACGCAGTCAGGTGAACCAAGAAAATACTGAATTCCTTCGAAGACCGGCACAAGGAACGGTTCATCGATCCATTTCTCCAAGTCGATATATAGCACGCGGTAAAAGTGCGACACTTCAATAATAAAACTCCTGACACAAAAGTCTCACGCCTATAGTGTGTATATATATATATATATATATATATATAGGCCGATATACAATGGCAGACTTCGGAGGCTTTCATTCTGAAACGTTCATTTCTCTTATTGTCGCTGGCTAATAGCACGAGAGAGATCGCAACCGTGAGACAGAGAAAGAGAGAGAGATAGAGAGAACGGGCCGATTGAACTTCTCTCGCGAAATATTCCTGCAGCATTTTCTTTCTGCCATTACTGATTCTCTCTCTTTCCTTTGCACACTTTTCTTTTCTTTTCTTCTTTTTTTCTCCCTATACTCTCTTCTATTTATGCGGATGCGTTAGTTTTCCCTTCCGGATAAACTTCTATATGCATGTAGTCCTCTCCTAACTTGTGTAGCCGTTTGTTTGCGTTTAACACGCGCAGTGCGCCGTTTTCTGCGCTTATTAGACTTTATCACCGCTATTTTTTCTTTATCGACGTACGCCTGGCTGCTGAACAAGAAGTTTCGATTGAACTAAGAATTTGAAGGATTCTCAATTAAAAATGTCGTTTATTTTATTCTTCGAGTAATAAAAGAAACATTTTAGTACATCTACTATTTTATTCAAAATAATGTTACTTTTATGTATTTTCAGCATTATAATTTTGATTTTATGGACAATTAAATGATAAATACCTTTTTTATGTTTCAGGTATGTATTAATTGTACAATAACACGAAGCATCACAAAGAACAGCATTCATGTCCAGAATATGTGAGTTTAACATTTTGAAAGTTTCCTTTATACATAATCTAGTTCATCAAGATGGAGTATGAGATTTTTCATAAATATTTTATCCACTCAAACGACAATCAATCGCTATTAAACACCCATTAAAGTAAATTAATCGTACTGTTTAGCACTATCTGCGCCATTAGAAGCGATTAAAACTGAACGTCCAATCCCGAAACGATTTTCAATTATGCTGAATCGAAATGAGTTATTAACTAGCAATCAATCGCCCATTGCAACAACAGCATCGAGTTCAGCTATTCAGAAAGCTTTAAAAACGAGTCGTTAATGCGCCAACGATCCTATACACTGCTAAGAGTTAATTACCATTAATTTACAACGTCCTCCCCCGCTCCAATGCATTCTTCCCGCTCTCGGGTGTCCTCGAACCGAACAACGCGAACTCATTCTTTCACTCATCGGTCGGTCGGTCCCGATAGAGAGAGAAAAAAGGAACAGGTGACCTTGGCTCGCCTCTCTTACACACTGCGTGGAGGCTGTCGTTCGCCTCCTACAATATATAACCGCTGTAACCGCTATATACGCGATTGTTTCGAAAGTGGCGCGGATTTTTATAAATGGAACGAGTCGGCTGCAAACCAATGAGCTCACGCGTAACATTTCCGAGCCGATTTTTTTGTGCTGATGCGGCAATTGCTAATGCTAGAGAATTTTTTAACGCAGGTTGAAGTAGTGGATATCAATTGTATAAAGTGTTGAGCGATACGCATCATTTCAAGCTAACTATCTTTGTGCTTCTCTTCAAATTTTTGATCGAAATTATATTACTGGAAATATAATCCGCTTGTTAAACTGAAGTTGCAGAGTTTCATTTATCAATAAAACAATAAATGATGCTACGAGCCATCCATTTCAATTCTCTCATATTATATGACTTTACAAAAGGATGATGATTCTGCCCTCGGTTTAAATTCTCGCCACGCACTTCGAACCAAAACATTTCGCAGTACGATTTCAGTCGACCAATCGATGCCATCGCCCTCGCACTACAAATCCATCCTCAACCCATCTCCTCCCTAACCATATTATCTTCCAACTCAACGATCCTCTCTCTCTCTCTCTCTCTCTCTCTCACACACACACACACAGATACACACGTGAACAGAGCATAGATTACATGCACTGTACCTAATCGGCGTCGGTGATGATGGCGCAACGCTTACGTCGACGGAAATCTCACTTAAAAGCGGCACGCGTTCGCCTCGGCTGCAATTTTCACGAGGGGGGTCAAGAGCATCCAACGACTCGCAGTATATTACAATAGTAATAATCGGTTCGTCCATCGTGTGTGTGTGTGTGGGTGGATATTAGACTGAGAGACGAGCTCACGCTTCTGGAAAAAGAGAGAGACGAAGGAAAATGGTGGGCGTATCTCTCTGCAATTTCCCCAGCGCCATCCCCGTATTATATTACGATGTATGTTTCTTCTACCAAGTACATTCGTCGAGTCTCTATGGCGCGAGTTAGCCCCGTCTTCTTCGTCCTACGAGAATAATAAGAGAACATCGGTTACGCGCTTTGCATAAGTGATGATCTAGGCGAGCGACGCGACGACGACGACCACGACGTCGGGGATTTCGCATTGGGCGTAAGGGAGAGATAGAGAGACGTAATTTTATTATTCGCATCACCATGGGAATTCTCTGTGTTGTGGATTTGAGACTGAATGATGATGGCTAGCAGGTCATCGCTGTGATTAGGAGTATATGCTATTTTATGCGAAGTCGAGTTTATTTTACCTCGGAGATTGTATTCGGATAAAGGAACTTACCTTTTATGTCCGTGCTTGTAAAAGGACGTAAATTTTTATCGACACTTCAAAACGTGTCTTCATCGACGTTTGCTTTGGATCAAGATGTAGACAAATATTTTCGTTGTTTAGAGGCGGGATTGGCCGCGTCCGAAGAATCGGTTCCACCTCAAAAATACGAAAACACAAAAAATTGTATACCTGGATTAATCGCGATAGCCGTGTAACGAACATGTCCGTAACAACATAATCGCGTAAAAAGTAATGGCACCTATAAAAAGCAACAATGAAGCTACACCGCCCCTCAAACACACGAGGCTTTGCCCATATACTTTTTCCATGTAAATTGGATTAAGATTATTTCCCGTGTAGTAGTCGTCGCGTCAGTATATAGAATCCCTGATATATTCGATGGGCGTGTAATCGAGACCCAACAATGCACACCGAAAACGTTCGATTGGCTCTATAGTACTTATGGACTCTCTCTCTCTCTATATATATATATATATATATATATAACCTTTACAAAGAGCGAGGCGCTGAAAATAGGGAGATCCCCAGCTGCAGATAATAAAAATCCCTCGGAATCGATCATCGTGAAAAATTGGAAACGCGCAAAAGTGTTGACTGCTGATTTGTAGTACCGGTACAGCTACATAAAAGAAAGAGGAGGGAAGAGAGTTTTTCACGTTTTGTCGGTAATCGAAATTTTCAATGTTTATTGAACGTGAAAATACTGCTGAGATCGATAAACCGTTCTCTTAACGAAATTGCACGCTTTATCGAAACGACTTTATGTCATTTGGTCGAACAAAAGATAATGCAAATTTTGGATCATAAGAAACTCAAGCTATTTATAGAGTTGTCGTCTTTAGAAATCGAAATTATAATAATTACTAAAGTTTTGATTGCTAACTATACTCAAGCTTAACGCATCGTTTGGCTTTCAAATAAGTTATATAAATTAGGCGTCGCGTCGCTCGTATAGCGAAATAGGGAGTGGAAGCAAGCAGAGACTAATCGCGCACACGCATCGACTATACGAAAGCCGCGCACAAACGAAGAAGGAGAAAGATTTTTCCGACACAGGCTTCAAGCCGTGGAGAATCTCTTTGTTTTTTCCCTCGTTTTTCTCGCTCGCGCGCGCCTCCTTTTTTCCGACCATTCAGCGGCGAACTGTTGCTGCCGCGGTGCAGGATTTATCCTCCCCTTCTGTTTTTGCACCGCCGCGCTATATATACAGGCCGCGACGATAAACGTCTCGGTCCATCTGGAGAGATGCGCGAGAGAGAGAGAGCCGTCTTTTTCTTTTCTCTTCTCGCTCGCTTTAACGCGCGCGTCTCTTTACGGCGCAAGCGGTAGTTTTTTTTTCCCTTATGCCTGTTTCCATTATTTAGAGCTACATATGGGGAGAAAAATGCGTTCGTCTGAAATTGTATGATTAACTGGAGATGGATCGATGGTTTTCGGGTGTTCAAGCATGATGCACTGATTGATATGTAGTTTTGACGTTTTGATCAATCTAAAAAATATTGTTTTTAATCATATACGTAAACAATATTCAACTAAGATACCATTATTCAGAGCTTAATAATAATTTAAGAAACAAGTGTGTATAATTACCTATTTTACAAGTATATATACGTGTAAGGTAATGTAAAAAATTTTCTGGGAAAAATAAAACTTGGAATTTATATTAATATTAAAAAGTATAATGCCTTGTAAAAATTGTGCATGCAGAATAGTGAAATAAATTGTCCGCCTGTGGTAACGACTTTGTACATTTATATTATTCATTGCACTCGCTAGAAACAAAGAGTTCAAAACTGTAGTCGTATGCAATGACGCAAGTGAGGTAAGTGCGCAACTTACATACGTTAATCATACACGAACCTAATTTATCATTGGAAGTTGGGTAAAATCGAGAACGTTTCACTTCTTTTAACAATATGACGCGTTGGAGGAAATCATGCCCGTGTTTCTGACTCATTGTTTCAAAATATGAAATTCTATTTTGGATAAGAACACGAAAAATACTAACAATTGCTGGAACAATAAAACTTGCAAAGTAGTTGTGCAATATTCTACTACTTCATCAATTGCGTAAAATACCTCAGGATTTTTTGTAAACGTACTGCAAATAACAAAAACCAATTCTGATTACACTCTTCGCTATATTTTCTCATCCAAAAAGACCGATCATTCATCCCAAAAACTGAGGTTAATCCATCCAAGACTACACTCATACTCTAAATCACGAATAAACAGCGTCCTGGTACAAATTCACCGTCTCTAACAACATTGAAATAACCTACATACTAACCCAGCAGTTCAACAACCATAATACAGGCAGCGCTTACTCTCGTGCCAATAATTCGAAGCAGCCTCGCAGAACCTTACACGCTTCTGCTCAAAGAAAACACGTAGCCTACAGCCTGTCGACTTGCCTTGCTCGCGATGAATTATTGTATACACAGAGTGCAGCCTAACCCCGTACCTTTTTTTTTCTCCTCTGGCGCGAGTGTATCCAGCAACAGATGCGTGCAGAGAGCGACTGTTGACACGATCCGCAACGCCCTTCGCCTTCAAAAATATCCTCTCTGCCTTCTGCTGCTGCTGCTGCTATTCTCCCTCGCCACGCGTTTTCGGTTTTCCCTTTCTCGCTCTCATTACGGAGTACTTCACCATGATCCTTTCTTTTTTTTTTCGTTCTTTTGGTCACGGAGTCGACGTAGCGATCTTGCGTTGCTGCAAACGGAGCTTCAACTACGCTCTGCTTGTGGTGAGTGTGACTATAGTCGTATATATACGAGCGCCATAGCTCGTGCAACGCTTTTGTGGTCGTTTGTTGATCGTGAACCAACTCAGTTCTGTTTTGCTTTGCCTAAAAATTGTTCGGATTCATATATGTATTTTTGGAATCGTAATGAGCATCTGTTTGGGTGACACCCCAGTATACGATCGAATTAAATTTCTACGAATTACGTATCATCAGTTTGCAGATATGTGATAATTGATTGCATTTGAACAATAATAAAGTTGTTAGGAATGAATTTTTGTCCTTAACGATTTCATCGAAATGTATGATTCCTTATGTAACACGAGATACGAGAGAGGATATATCCCAACCTTCTTATTTTCTATCTTGTTACGGTGACTATGTCAAGCTGCAATTCTGTGATTGCCGGCAATGATCAAACGACATGCAATTACAAGATCATGTTTACATTCACCTTAATAATCTCATTCACCTAAATATCTCTCAAACACCGTCAAGATTTCCAACTTATCAAACTAGCTAGAACTCGAGCATAAGCAAGCATCAAACACGAACAAATTCATTCGCAATTAATTAGAAACTAAAGGGATTCGTCTCGCAAATTAATCGAGCCTTTCAAAAGTAATTTCTGCAAGCCTATATATGCAGAAGGGGCGTGCGAGAGTGGATCGGCTTCTCGGCACATTGTGCAGACGCACGTCGCAACTTTAGTTTTGTAGTGGTGGTACTTTAATAAACGTAGTCTCCTCTCCTGAATGTGAAGTACGCATTTAGTTACGAGCCATTAATCTCGGCCGATAAATCGACGCGTTTTCAGTGCAAGCCTCGCGGCCCCAGACTTTCTATGCCACAAATCCAAAGTTTCGAGTCCGTTACTTGAAATCTCTGTGCTACTGCTTTTGGCCGACTAATAACCGCGTAATTATAAGTTTGGAGGACACTTTTTGTTCTAGCACAGCAGAAACTGGCATTCGCTCGTTGGATACACGCGTACCTGAATTCATTCACTGCAATTGCTGCAGTCCTTAATTACAGGTTGATGCTAGAATTGAATAATTGAGGCAAATTCATTCTAATAGCGATGAGAAGAAAGTTTGATAAGCAAATCGTTTATCCGTGTAAAATGCTATTGTTCTAGTTAAATGTGACACAGCTACATTTAGTAAAAGTGGCCTCAAATTACTCAAATAGCTTTTGCTACCAAAGTTATTAAAATCTTATGGTTGCACACCAAGAATATTTCACGAACTTGCAATAAAATGTTTCCGCCACTATTTCGAGACTAATTTTATTCCGTGTATATGCTTACGCTCGTATTTTTCACAATAAAAGTAGCGCATGCCCCGAACAATGGCAGTGTCTGACCTGCTGGAGCGTAAAGTTGGAAAATTGCGACGATCCGATCGAAAGAAATAAATTCCATTTGGTCGGCGATTGTTAACAATGGCAAGGAATCCTGTTGCACGGTGATTTAGCCTGAAATATTAGGGATCCAAGAGACGTACTTTGAGCAGGGAACCTTTTGTACTATTCCGAGTACATCATTATACCGCCAGCTGTGATTTGGAGCAGAGTAGTACTGGGAATACAAATAGAGTACATAAATTTCGCGAGTTATACAGGCTTCTGCTGTTACAATATTGAACAGAAAAATAACTCTTCTTTCTTTACAACAATAATTTGTTAAACTTGAAAGAATATTTTTGCAATGTTATAAAGTTACGTTTAAGCTGCAAAAAAAATACCCAGCTATAATCTAAAATAAAAATACTTTACAGCCTTATCAATCGCCGGATCCTTTCGCACTGTCGCCATAAAGTTGAGACTACCTCGCTATCGGACAAAAGATAAACAACGCGGGCATCAGCCTGCGCGCGACAGCAGCGTCCACATCCCATGCATCATTTGCAGTAAATCCATTTTCCAAAAGAGTGAAAAAGAAAAATCGGCACGTTAACGCAAAAAACAAACGCGCCTGCATCTGTCACAAAAATCCATTCCCCCAGAATTTGCCAAGAGCAAAGGTACGTATATATTGTATATATATATATATACCAGGTATTGTATAGAGCAGGCATCCATCAGCCCACAAAAAGAAGAAAAGAAATCTCTTCCCCAAAATTCCAATTCACCGTGGCTAAGTATAGTTCCCTCTCTCCATAATAATCGAACAATAAAAGCGTAGAATATACCGCGAGTGTCTCGGCCGGTCAAACACTGTATACGTGCGTGTGTGCCTTTGGATATTTGATCCGCTGGTATTATTGAGAGCAAAAGGCCGCTCATTAATGGCCCTGGCTTTGCTTTCACCCCGAACCTCCCATTACAAAGTTGCGTCCGCGAGTCGTTAAAAGCCAAGCCCTGTGTATAGACTGGGGACTCTAGTGACTATACCACCTCCCTTCCTCCCTCTCTCGTGTGCATTTTGTATTGTCGTGCAATATCCCCGCGGCATCGATGTTGGGGACTTCGCAAAGTAATCCGGCTATATTTTGGTCTGTGTACGGTACAGTGCTTACTTGATTTTTAACGGGAAAAGTCCGCGGAAGTTGATGCTTTTTTCTTTCTTTTTTAATGGTGATGAGTGGAACGATATAACAATGAAAACAATCTAAAATTTACGGTATGAGTGGGAGTGTGACTGAGGATGTGCAGTATTGTTTCCTGTTTCAAAGAATTTATCTTGGCATTGATGACCCTATAATGTTTTGTACTTTTATACTAAAAATAGATCTGAACAATGCACAATAGAGTAAGGTTAAATTGTGATATTGGTAAATTTATTTGTATCAAGGATTGTGAAATAAATACACAATTTCTGTTGACTCATGATTGGAATTAATTGGAAGCAATTGCATATGTTCTATTACATATATTAAAAAAAATTTAAACTCGGTTGAAAATTACTTCAAATACTAACGGTTCAGTCCAAATGGTATCTTACATAACATTCTGCTGACTAGTTAAAAACGAATACGGTCCTGACTCCAAAAAGGTTCATGTTTTTCAATCGCACAATAAAAAAATGTGCGTTAAACCGATGATGAGTGTTCAACGCCATCAGTCTCAGTTTGTCAAAAAAAAAATCATTATATATATCATCGATCGTTAAATATTGAAACCGAGGAAAAAAGGCAAAACGTGCGCGCGTGGCTGGCCTTCGTTTCCCGATGTTTCACACTCCTTTTTTCTATATATATAATAAACACTTTCCAATCGCCATATGGTACACTGAAATCGCTTGGGGTGATTGTGTCTGTCTATATGCGCAAGAAAAGAGAGAGAGAGAGAGAGAGAGAGAGAGAGAGAGAGAGAGAGAAGAGCAGCCGGATGTGGCCTTAAGTATATGCGCATGCTCCCCCCTGCAGTTGCATCGATTATCGATCTAGAGGCTAATTTTATCACCGGAAGAGGAAGGAAGCAAGGGATTTTTGAAAAAAGGTGTTTTTCCCTTTTTAGGGAACTTTCAGAACTACTTTTCACGGAAAGCGGAAGTAAAAATCATAGGCTTGAAACTTCTGATTTCAAAATGGATACATAATTTTTCTTAAATCTTTCTATCTATTATACTATGTAATAATATGTGATGTAATATTTTACAATGGGTTTTACAAGTACTTCTAGTTTTGTTTTTGTCCTAGTTCTAAATAAATTTAATAAAAGCACGTGAATTTAAACAATCTTTTCTGAAACTTAGATGACTGTTTCATTAATTTTTTTCTAAATCTTGTCATATCTTTGTCGTAACCGTAATTGAATATGATTCATATATGTCAGCGATAGAGATCCATTAACTTAAATAAAATTAGCTGTAACATTTTCGGGTTTTATGTCAATTTTCTAATAAACACGTATTCGTAGAACAATTTTATGCCGGATTTCATGATCTCGACATATATCGTGAGCGAATATATCATCGTAAAATTTTTTATGATCACTACTTTGTCCACGTTTAATTACATTTCTAGTGGTTTTTTTATTATTTTTTACATTCGTGTCTTTTATGACCAGTAAAATCGTAATAAATATACGAAATTTCATGAGATACATTTTTAAAGAATTTTTACTAAAAATTTCACAATTATTTAATAATGTTATTTATCTACATAAAATTAATTCAATGTACAAATTTATTTTAGCTAAGATACACAATAATTTTATTTTATTATGTACTTCTTATTAGACATTAATTTTGAATAAGACGAAGTTTTAAGTGATGCGTGCGAAAGTACGAAAGTGAACTATACAGTGCTCCAATTACGAAGGCTGTGACTTTTTGCGCTCTGCAATCTAATGAAAAGAGCCTTTTACCCTGTCCTCGTCTTTTAACTTTGACTATATTACATGTACATATAACAACCTTTCCATCCTATATATTCGCACCTTATGTACTGCTAATCATCTACTGCGCTTTTTATAGAAAATGTATAAGTACTTTTATCTTTTGATAAAGTTCTCCCACTGAAGTTCTGATAAGATCTCGCATTCAACTGGCACAAAGAGTTATAAATATTTATGCTGGAATTAGATCTGATGTGTACCAAAATTAATATAACTTATATAAATTAAAAATAGAATTTGTTACATCTACTAAACTAAGCTAATTTAATAAAAATCGCTAATCAAGATTCTTAACTAATCTAATACTTGAACGACTTTGAATTGAAACAACTTTGCTAGAATAAGCTCGAAGAAGCTTCGGTCCCCTACAAATATGTGCTCCATTATCGAATTGTTAATGTTTTTCCTCGCAGTGCGACGTTGATCCATGTGGAGTACAAGCTTGGAAAACAACAGTTGTGAAAATAGGCATGGTTAGTATTGTTTTAACGCGCGAGCATTCGACTGACCAGTTGGCTATTCGCGAGGAGGAAACTGCACACAGTGACAATCTACGTCAATTATGTAAATTGCTGAATTACGGTTGAATTACATCCGGTGCTTGTGAGTGTCTGCTTATATATTCTTGCAGTGCTTGTGGAAAATCGGGAGCGAGAAGTTTATTATCGTAGAAACTGATAATACACCATTTTCCTGGTACCGTTTAGTGTTCACTATTCCGGATAATTTTGTGCGCGTTATTACCTAATGGCGATTATTATGGTTTCATAATAATACTTGTGCAACACACTTATGAATGAACTGTGATTCATTGTTATGGAGTTTTAATAATTCAATTTTGACTGAAACTAAGTAATAGGAATTTCAGAAAAAAATGTTTTTTTTTGTAATAGACTTACAGAATTTTAGAATGTTGAACATTTTCTGTTCATTGAAACGGAGATAGACTTTGCGGAAGTTTTCTTAACTCTTTTGATACGGTGATGTTCTTCTAGTTATTAAATTTGACCTTCTTTCTTATAATAGATAAAATATTTTGTGAATGAGATATCATTCACTTTTTTCTGTACTGTACATCGTACCAACTCACGCGATGAATATCGTTAAATTTTACGATCATAAAATTGTAAAATTAAATTATTTTAAGCTTGTTTAATTTCAAGTTTCAAACCATTATTAAAAAAATTGTTTATATGAAAAGATTTACGATTTCGACATCGTAATATAGTCTGATATCCTCTTTCTCACTGTATGATTATATTTATCTTCTCAACACTAACTTATATTCTCCAACAATTATTTTTTAACCTGTTCAATGCAATAAGCATAGATTATTCGAATTATCTCTACTAATTCGAGATGTAAACCTTCCAGAAATTAGAATCGGATCAACGAATGTTTTATGCCCTCGTTTGTTTCCATATATTTTTGGATACAATTATATTGCCCGTAACCTTAGTAGAACCTAAATCATCCTGAAAACTTTCGTCTCGCACTCACAAAAAAGAGAAAGATTGATCGTGATAAGCTCGTTTTCTAACGACTTATAATCCGCGCGCTATATAAAAGTCCGATTGCGTCCTCTAAAAATAAGCCATCCGTTTTAAACTCCGGTCCTACGAATTATGAGAACCTCTGGCTGAGTACGAGAGCAGCAGCAGCAGCAGCGTTGCTCTTAACTCTGCATCCAGATCCAAATCTATTCCCGGGCGCACCAACAATGGGCCACAGTTTTAACTCGCAGTCGCCGCAGCCGCCGCCTGCAACGTCGACGACCGAAACGAATGACGACGGGGGTAAGCGAGAGATCGTTACGAACTTTATGTACTTCGAAATTACGAATTTTTCGAATTTTTAACTGACCAAACTGCCTATATATAAGCACACGAAAATTTTGACGAGGGCTGTATCTTTGGACATTGACATTTTTTTACCTCTTTTGCGAGCGTTATTAATGTCCAATTTCAGCTTCAGGTATTTTTGAATAAAGCTTTTGAAAGTGTTCTCGTGAACGTAAAGTCTGATGGAAATTTATTTTAAGGGAATATAACACCTTCATTTCGATTTGAATTGCTTTTCATAAAAATGCGTGCATATTATTTCGTAATCTTTATGCTTTTCGTACCTATAGTAATTTTCATTATTTTCCCAAAAATAATATTTTAATGTTTAATTTAAAAGCACATTCAGTTTAACATTCCATAAATTTATTTTTATTAATTAATGAATTTAATATTTATTGATGTATTTATGCGTTGTGCAGACTTTATATAAATAAAAATTTATATAAAATTTAACAGACAGAGAGAAGGACATGCCGGAAAAGTGATATCTGTAACACGATTCAGCGAACTATGAGCATGCCGGAATTGAATTTAGGTCTTCAAAAACATAATTCATATATAAAATTGAAATCTGATCAGTTTCTTGAATGGCTGCTCAAGCTGAATATCGTATTTATTTCCTAGATAACCGAGATGTAGAACATATATATGAATTCTGTATATAAGTAACTTTAAAAATTATATATATATATATATTATTTAAGTTCAAGGTCCTCTCAAGCTAAATATTTACTGCGTCGTATTTGTTTATAAGTATTCCTTTTGTAGTAATTAATAAGAAATCAATATTTAATTAAAAACAATAGCGATATTCATCCATCACTATTATTTCCACTGCGGTGATGATTGTTTTGCACTTCAATCCCGATACTGTATTGTGCAATATTATATTGCATTAAAAAAAATGATATTTTAATACGTCTCTAGATACGAACCTAGTTAAGTAACAGATTCTCAAGCTCGCAAAGACAAGATTTTTTGCAACGTGACGAAAATCGTTAAAAGTAATCCGCGGATTATTAAAATACAGCGCGAACCAATTAGTTAGAATAAAAGATTGAATTTCGTTTATTCATCCTGCGGGCCGCGCGCGCGAGATAGGTTTCTAAAAATATATAACTGGAGCCGAGCGCTATATTACGTCACTAAAAACGTCTGCCCTAAGAGAGGGAAAGAGAGAGAGAGAGAGAGCACAATACAAGCCGACCACCCGAGCTTTTAATACACTCGTCGGCTAACTGGAAATGCAACTGGAGCGAGGATGAAGAGGATCGATACCTTTTCGTTGCAGTGGTAGAGCGTGCGAAAAATTTTCGTCGCTTGAGAGAGACATGAAAAAAAAGTGCTCTGCTCCAGTATCTTTCGGTGACACTAACACCACGAGTTCTAGAAACAAAGAAACAGCCTCGACGCGAAATGAAATGCACGGATGAAAATGATGATCCGCTTTTGCAGGTGAGATTTGGGATTAGCACTGATAAGAAAGGAGCTTTGGCACTTGTTTACACAGCCTGATTATTTAGGACGACTTTTGTATCTATTTTAATCCCCTTTTGTTTGATTAATTACAAAAGCTTATAGCTACTATATGCATAGTAAAAATGTTGTTCATAATAGAGAACGTTTTGACTCAACGCATACCTGACCTTTGAAAATTATCAAGAATCCATGTTGATTAATTCTAATACGTGGAATCTCCTTTAAAGATTTCGGTGACAGAAAATCAACATGTATGCATTATTCCTAATTGCTTAATAATCGAAATTCTGTGTCAATCTGTATCCCTGAACGATTTCTAGGCCACCAACGAGTATTCAGCGGACAATAAAGGAGCTCGTTCTTCTCATGTAATTTTTGGGAAGCCTCTCTGCTAAAAAGAAAGAGCGCATCCGCTCTCTTGCACCGTAATACGCATGTCGCGTTATAAACTAGACTAGTCGGCGACCAGCGCGACGAGCTACGCACACGAGAAAGAGAGATAGACAGTCAATGGGCTTCCTTGTTCTGGAAATTGTACGCTGGAGAAGATCAGCGACACACTCGTTAACTCAGCTGCGAACGAAAAAATACTACTGCACTGTGCAGTGTAGAAGCGAGTGATAAGCTTGCCTGCGCACCGGCTCGTATTATAATGTATGTTTACTCACACGGTGCCTGTGGTGTATATATTGAAAGATACAATTGTCAATGTACTGGGTGTCATTGTTGCAAGAAAGTCAATTGTTATTTAGAATTATACTGGTCACTGCCATAAACTATGGTTTTCATGTATAGTTAATTAATATAAAAAATATATAAATTTGGTTATACATTCCATTTCGTTTATGCGTACCTTGAAAGCATAATGAAATGGAAAACTTTTTGAAATTAGAGACCTGGAAATTTATGGAGCTGCTGAAAAGTTGGCGTCTACAGTTATGATACTAATGAGGAACTCTGGAAATTTGATTTTGTTTTGTAATTGATAGAACTGCGCATATTCCATATGCCACTTTAAATATTACACAGTTGCATTGAGTTGAAACAAGTTTCACATTTGAATTTGGTTCAGCTGAACTTGTAATATAGTTAAATTTGTATGTGATTGTAGTCAGTTCCGTTAGGATTAAATATTAAAATTTTTTTAAATTTATAAACAAACTTATTTTTAATTGCATTTTTTCTTTATGTTTCAGGTAAGTCATGAAAAAATTATACCTAATGCTCCGCCAAAACTGCATCTGCCATGTAAGTGTATAAACACATCATTTCTTATCTTCCTATTCCGCAATTAATTATTGTAACTCCCAATTATTTGCAATAACATCGCGTCTACTTATCCTCTTTATTCAATGTCGTAAACGTCATTTCCAAAGTATGCACCCGAATAATTTACCAAGTGCATTCAGATCTTTTACTTCCCATTCACATAATCTGCCTCTACCTCGAAGTTCTCACACGCTCACACTCACAAGTCAGAAATTAATTCCTCCAGGCTTAAGAATCCAATTCTATCATCGGGTCTATCGTCATTCCCTGCACAAACACTAGACTGCAGCTTTGACAATCTTAAACTTCTCCCTAACCAACGACGACGACGACGACGACGACAACCAAGTGCCTCTCTGTTCACGTAAAGCTCGCAGCCACACTCTTGAAGTGGCTCATGCTCGCTTACTCTCTCGTGCCTCGCCCCCCCTCCCATCCCCCCGACCAATTACTCGAGACGACGGACGCCTTCTCGACCGACAGAGAGTAAAACGAAATAGTCCTGATGCGGCTAATGGGTTGAGAACCCCTGAACTGAACCAGTCGATCGAGCGAGGGTGTGCTTATCCAAATGAGTTATAGAGGGTTGCCACGACTGTACATATTCGACTCGACTCTTTCTTTCGTTCTTTTTTATTTGCGCATACGAGTTCTCGCGTACACAGCCGAAAAATAGCTGAGCTTTTTTATTTATCGCGGTTTGATCGCAGCTTGATGTGTTGCTATTTGTGGCGAGAAAAGAAAGTTATGCATTGTGAGTTGGGTAGATTGGGGTTACATGTGTGTTAGAGCACTAGAATTAGCTACGAATTGTAGGAGTCGAGATTGAGGTACACTGTGACAATTAGGTTAATATGCGTATCCTGTGTGAGTATAGTTACTTTATTTTAGTTTGTAGTTCCAATAAGTCTTTAATACGTACCCCGTTTTTAAATTATTATGCAATTTATGAAATACTGAACAGTAGATTTTCCAAAATACCTTGATTGACAATAGTTTTTCGAGTAAAAACTCTAACTTACATTCTTTAAAATTATTTAAGAAATAATGGAATTTTCAACCGATTCTATTCACACTCATCCACTGTATATTTAAAAAAATTTTAAACTACTTTTTTATCTCAGTTACGAACAGAATCTGAAACTTAAGTAGATATTACTGGCATAACTCTAAAAGGTATTCATAAAGCGGTTTCCTAGAAATTTCGTATCACTTGATAAGTTATTCAATTATAATTTTCGCGATATAAGCAGCCTCGGTATTACTATCAAGCAATATGGCAAGTCCGATTTCTACGAATTAACATAACAAATAATTTGTTAATGCTTTTTTATATGAAAATAAACTGCCCAGAACAGTGCAACTGTATCCATTATCAGTAATCTACGATCAAACGTTCGCTGCACTTTTTCTTTTATCAATCCCATTGAAATACATAAATAGAAATCCATAAGAAGGCATATATATCACTGAGTCACGCCAATAACTTATTTATACGGTAACCAAACGATCTTAATTCAGATAATGGCATCAGAATTAGTTTTTGGCATTGGCAGTGATGCAGCCCCATAGATTCCCGGGGTCCGTATAACTACGCCAGTATTTTCGTCAGCGGCAACATACAACCGAGTAGGGGCTAGGAAGGTTCCCTTCGCTTAGATACGGATCTATACATAGGTATATCTCGAGAACCAATGCGAGTTTCGTCCTCTCCTCGCCTGCAGCCTCGTGATATAATCCTCCAGGCGAGTCCTTTTCTCTTGCTCACCCACACACACTAGCAGAGAACTCACACTCGCACGTTGACGAGCGTTATATCGATCCTCTCGTCGGGTCGGCACTTTATTGCGTATAGGGAGCGAAAGGAAAAGTGACAAGAGACGTCTGTTATGAGGAGCTTTAATCGGATTAACGATTCAAGTCAATGTAAAACATTTATTTACAATGTACGCTTACATTTAATTAAAAAGGGTTTACGAAGGAAAATGTTTTAATTGGCTAGGATTTCGTTTAATACAACTTCGAAAGTCGTTGCTTGTATTGTATTTCGTTAAAAGTAATCCTTTTTTTTTTTTAAATAAAATATTTTTGTGATAAATCCATAAATGTTGAAGTTATCCATACTTTTTCCGGATGATGACTACATCCTCTTTAATAATTATTACTGTTAAACTGGTAGACAATCTAATTTTCTTTACAGACCACTTTTACTTATAAATCATTCAAAAGTGGCTGGATCTGATTAATGTGCCCCGAAAATGAAAGCATTCCACTGAATGAGATATGCATTACGAAACAAAATGTGACGTAGTGCCTTGACTTTGCTGTACTTGACATTATAAGAGATAAGTTCAATATAGATGTCAGCTCGCCAAGGGCTATTGTACTGTAAAGTTTTTCATAAAAACACTCTTTCTCGAGTGAAAAAGCTGTTTGTTTGATGACCGTTTCATATTTTCAGCCCCGATCTTTCTAAACCTTTCTACCCATTCAAAAAAGTATATATTAAAGTTCATGTACTCGTTTTTTAAGAGGATTAAAAATGCAATTAGCCGTTAGAAAAAATATATGTTTTTTTACAGTTAAATAAGTTATTTTTTTTTATAGAATATTGAAACTAAACGACATTTATGAAATTTAAATAACACGATTAATAACTTTTTAGTAAGAGACTTCCAAGTAATTTATAAAGCAATTGATTATATAAAAGAATTTAAAAATAATGACTTTTCATGAAAGATTATACAATTGATTATTTTTCTTGTTCGACTAAAAAGATTATTAAAAGTAATTTATAAGGAGGAGCGCATCAAGTGGCTTCTCGATGGGTATAGGATTAAATCTCTGGGTCCTCTTAGCTCATTAATATTCCAGACGTCTTTTCTTGGTTCCTGCTCAGTGGTACGCGCCACCGACCAGATTTGATCCCCATGTATGTCTATTTCCGCTTTCCTGCATCAGCATTATGACTATATTCTAGTCAACTCTGCCCATCTTATTTATGGTAATAATAACTCTTTTAATTTCAATAATAATAAAAAAGTATGTTATAATATTAAAAAAGAATTCTGTTACGTTATTTTAAATTATAAAGTTTTATTCCATCACATAATAAAAATACGAGGATAATTAACTTAAAATCTCTTTCCGATGTCAGTGATAAAATATAACATATCTGTCTTTTACTAAAACAATATTAAATTTGAATTTTTAACTAAATACAATCGATTCTTGATCTATTTATATAAATCTTACAATTTCTTATGGCCAATTTTGACTAAAGAAAGTTGTAAAATCAATTTAGAAATTGTCAAGTATTCTTTTTAGCCTTATACTGAAAAAGAATACATATAGATGTATATGTTGAGCATAAAGATAAGTATCTTTAATTCGGGGTCTATATATAAAGATAATAATCACACGTATCCTAAGGTAATTAATAATAAAATAAGTAATGTTTTTACTATTTAAAGAATATAATTTAAATAGTATAATTTTACGACGCGAGCGTAGCGAGCAATGGCAGCTAGTTAAGATTAAACAAATTCGCAACATTTTGTGCATTATTTCTTTTTAAATCTTGTATGCTTAGAGTTTCTAAAATATTCTAATAGAAAAAAAAACATTGCTTGGTAACAAAAAATATTTATAAATCTCATTTAATAAATATGCTTTCTTCGAAAAGTAACCACTAACAATTAGATCTTGTATAATTGCTCAATAATTGGAGCTAAGATGTTTATAATTGTTTGCTCATATCGCTTATGAAATATGAACAGGGAAAGGAAGGTTTTCGAGTTTCGATATCGAGAGTTATTGTTGTATGATGCCAAAGAAGGAAAATAAAAGAGGTAGACAAATTAAACCCATAATTACTTATTAGATTTAGAATTTGACATAGAGATTAAAAAGTGTCACTTCAATGTATATAATGTCGCAGTGCGCTCCCTAGGCTTCGTACAGTGTGACACACACTTGCCATCGTGACGCTTCCGCGTCACTTGATTTGTTTAATAATTAGAAAAGCCATAAAACGAAATAATTAATTGCTCTGAGCATAAATAAAATTGTTTAACTGAAATTGAACAATAGCCCCGAATGTGAATTCAATTTCGTTTAGGTAATCTTCATTTTACGATATATGAATTTAATAATTCTATTACGCAACGGAAATAAAGTACTTTCAAAACATGTTTTCATTAAATTTTAATGTTCAACTGCAAAACGGTCGAGTGCATTAAATCTCGGAACTAACAGCGATCAATGCTTAGTTCGATCATATTCTCGCAACCATGAAAGACTCTGGGAAATCTATCAAGTTAGTTTTCATTGTAGTGAGTACCATTAAATTGAATATTTCTCTTGAAACTATTGAATGTACTACTTCTTACGTTAATACATCAACTCTTTATTTGTACAAAAATTCTTTTTAATATTTATATTGAATAAGAGGTAACAGAAACCAAGAAATTATAATTTTACACGTTATAATAAAATTATCTAATACCTAAAGCAGTTATTTTGCAATCGGTTCAATTAATTATTAATAAAAATATTCGTTTTTAAAGAGTTTGCTTGTTCTAATACAATGCGGACAATCTGATGCACATGTAATACACGACGTTTTACAAGAGATACTAAATACGTTGACCAGAATCAAAAACGACTACAACCAACCTCAGATTATAGGATTTCTTCAGGTATATAATAACACTGAATGCAATGAATAATTACTATTTTCAAACAAATTACTGAAGCTTACTTTCTCCTAATACTTACATTCTATGCAATAATTTTAAGCAATAAACTCGGTTCGGAATCTGCAAATATTCAACTTTCAAAATCTTAATCGAAAATATTACGTTTCCGTACAATTGAAAAAGATAATTTGTATTAAATAAATAAAAAAAAACATATTTCTGGAAGAAAATATCATGAAGCGTACGCGTGGCAGTGCGTAGCTGACGCGGAGAATATGTTTTCATTAATATTTTCTTAAACACATAATTACTCGAATGATATACGTGTAAATTCATGTTTTTATATACAATAATTTACAAAGTACGTTGTATGCTAAAAAATTCACTTGCTCAAGAACATTTTGTATAGTTATTACTTTGTCTACCAAAGTGACGAAAAACCCTCCTTAAAATACATGTCTCTTGATAAATGAAAAAAGTTGCTTTAGTACTTCATTGTTTAATTCTACGATTCGTAAAAAGCTTTTATATTTAACTATAAGAAATCAATTTGAAGTATTCAAATATCTAGAATTAAAAATCAATAACGAAAATAACGATAGCCCAAGGCGACGAAACGTTGAACCTTTATCCAATTGAAAACTTTGAACACGCTAGCATAGCAATAAACAATAAAATAAATTCTCGCCTTCCAGCAACCACCTAAAGAAGAACCTTTGCTACAAGAAACTAGTAACCCGATTACCACTTATGTGATACCCCCGATTGGAGGTCGAAAAAGTCTGCCGACCTCAATGAGAAGATCTGATCCAGTAGAAGCCGCTGATTACGACGACGAAGTAGCGATCCGGTGTCTCTTTGATGACTGTAACGAAGAGGAACAGAACAGTGTTAATTTGAGGATAAATAATATGGAATTTCTAAGTTATAGTTAAACGACTTATTAATCGGACAAATTAATCCAATGTAATCAAAGTGCGGCTTCGATTAGATTCAAAAATTGTAGAATTTTGATAAAATTTAACGAAATGTCTCCTGCTTTAATGGGAATAAAAAGATATATATAATTAAGTTTTTAATACTTTCCAAATATTATAAAAACCGCTGCCAATTTGGCACTTAGCTTCCTCTAACTTAATGTTTTGTTCTAATTTATAAATAAAGTAAGTAATCCAACTATTTCAAAATATTTAAAAAATTATATAAGAAATTTATAAAAATTTTTTTTTTAAATTTCACAATAATTATTAAAATTTAAAATATATATTTTAATTTTATATTCTACATTCAAAAATAATAATAAAATTCACCAGACAGTACCAGGGCGAAACGCACTTATTAATTCAAATTCTATTATATTTTCTCAACATATTTAGACGAAAATCGAAATTGTATGTTTTTCTCGCCGTTTATTTGGTTTCACAGTGTTCAGTGTACAGTTCTTAGATGACAAGCTATACATTATTTTTGCACTTAGTAGCCCGAAACAGAAAGCCGAGAAAACATATAATATTAATAATAACTTTCAACTTTAATTGATTCGTAAGACGACCGAAAAATTTTATGAGTATGAATTAACCCATTTCTTCCCAAGCGGCCATTTTGTAGTCGATAGGTTTTTTACCTAAAAAATTGTCGAAAAAAAAATAATAATAACCAATAGCATTTTTGCGAAGTAAAATTGTCCGCTCTTTATGATTCTGAAGTCAGAATTTTGAAAATTCTATTGAAAAATTTCAAAATGGCGGTTTGAATTTGATGAAAAATCAAAAATCCATTATAATAATCAACTATAAAATGGTCGCTTGGGAAGAAATGGTTTAATACGAACGTTTTTTCAATTTGATAGAATAATAATAAAAATTTATTTTTTGTAACTACGTACGTTGACGCTGCTGTAATAAGTCGTATTTTGCACACAGCAATAACCAAATCAATAGAAAAAATATACATATACAATATATAAATAATAAACTTTTATTATATATTATATATTTAAATAATCTAAAATTTTTAAACAAACTTGATTCACCAAATATTTAAAAATTATAATTCAATAAATTATATTTTAAAAGTATTCGAAAATACAAATAAAATGCGATATTAACATCAAATTCCCTTAAATCATTATTGAAATATAAATATTTGAAACAAACCTTAAAAATCAGAAAAATTGAAATATCTTATTAACCAAATGTATATAAAAAATATACAGCTCTCAAGGAACAAAAATGCTATTCATACATACAATTTTTAAAAGGTTTAAGCAGTTTTGCTCCCGTTACCGAATCTGATAGAATATCGATTTATTTTTATAATATTGTTAATTTCTCAAAAAATATAATAATTATTTCTTGAAAATTTAACAGATCCATGCTAACAATAATCTATAGAATTGAGTAAATTTTCATAATGATTAATGAAGAAATTCTAAAGTTATTGCCATATTTAAAAAAAAAAGAAAAAAAAAACAAAAGAACGATGCAAGCAATTTAAAAAAATATTTTTCAAATTGTAGATAATTTAATGCTTTTTTTAAATGCATATTATATGTTTATTAAACATTAAACTTCCCTTAACAAAAAAGTTAAAAAACTAAAAATCAAAAAGTAATTTTCTGAAATAAAAAATAAGAGAACCAATGAATCTTAAAATTTATTTTTCCAACTTCATACTACAAAAAATCGAGTAAAAAAATATTTTTATTTTGAAATCTGTACTAGCGTTCTCGAGATACACAGGTATACATGCATACGCACGCACAAATACACATACACAGACACGAAAATTTTTCTCCAAAATACTAAATTTTTGTTCCGAAAGTCTTAAAAAAATTTCTTACCGATACAATACCTTCTCTTTGAGGAAGCAAAAAGAATTTAACGAAGAACAATGACGTTGCACTTTTTAATAACGCCTATCTTCATGAATAGTTCAAATACCAATTGCACTGACCATTAAAATTCTGTACATGGTTAATACAAACATTTAAAAAAGTCAATATTACGTCCCCCCCCTCCCCCTCCCATAGGGGGTATGAAACAAAATCATTTCCCAGAGTCAAAAGCCAATTCAAGTCGGCCGTTCAATCGTGATCTTAATAACTGATAAAAGTGTTCTCCCTTCTGTTCCACTTATCCTATATGACACTCGAGAAGTCGCTGAAGTATCTCCCGCGATAATTATGAAGAGAATCGGCTAATCGCATGGAATAATCTATGAGGGGATAATTTTCTAGCCGGTATTGTTCCATGATTGGCTGATCAATTATTTATAAACAATTATTTACCATGTTTCAGGTAGTGTACAATTACTTATTAACTTGCAATAAACACAAAATAATCTGCAAATAAATATGTAATATTTTATAAAACACCGAATGCATTTCTCAATAACAGGGGTTTTGGTGTTTGTCATTCACAGTCGTCGATCTTTTTCATATCTAGTTCACGCGGTGTATATTATCAAATTCAAATGTTATACACCTATGAAAAGGGTCGCGGCCCTGTCTAACACGCTGTATCCCAACGCATTCGCGCGTGTTAACAGGACACCAAAACAGTCCGTCAGCTGCGATAATTCACAAAAATCATCCTGCTGCCAATGTCACAACACAACTCTCGTGCGGCACATCTCAACCGCGGGGGGCTGACCACCGCGCGTGTTCGTTGCATGAATTCGTCAATGTAGCGTTGCGCCAGCACAAGCCCTCGACAATCGATTTTAGCCCTCGCTTGCCAATACTACTACTAATTGCACACACACACACACACGACGACGACGTTACACATATACACGCATTTATGGTCTTACCCGCATGTATTTATTTCTGCCCTTCGTGACACATACGCAGGGAACGCGCCGCGCGCGCGAGTTTAAATAGAAACGATGACTTTTTGCCACCAGTGCGACAGAGAGAGAGGGAGAGAGAGAGAGTCCAGCTACTTTTGTAGCTCTCACTTTGCAAAGGCTATATACATGCTTTTCGCACGAGAGCGTGTACATAAGAGGCGTCGCGCGGTCGCGTGTTTCGAGATAGCTATACGCCCTCGCGTGCTCGCAAGTCTTTTTTCGTTTTCCAATTATTTCTTTTTATTATGTCTATGGATGTTGAAATGGGAGAGAGGAGGCAGACGTATACATATACGTACTCGAGACAAGCGTGAACGGATACGTGTCGAGTGCCGCGTTGATCTATATAAACACATTTTATACGCGATGCGTATATATACGTGGGGATTTAATAATACGGGAATTTTCGAAGGTCCATTTCGCGCCCAGGTTTTTTTTATGTTTCCACTCGACCCTTTATATAATTGAATATCAATGAGGTATAACTTTTAATTATTCGTGCTAGCTTTGAAATTGATACTTTGTGCGGGTGATATTTTCGATTGCTGTAGCGGTATTGCGTCCAATCATTATTTAACACAATTCCTGGATTGATTTTCGCGGAGAGCAATTTCAATATACGAGGATACAATTTTACACGATCATAGGGAATTATTACTTGTGGTGAATAATTATTAAAGACCGATCTCTATACTTGTCTCTTTATTGCATTTTGTACAACATATACGTGCTGAAGTTTTATTAAGATGATTAACATTTGAAACGTTAATTTATACGTCTTTATAAAATTATATATAATAGTTTCCATCGGTAATGTAAACGGTTTATGTAACTGATTGTCGATAGCTTCTTCATCTTATATATAAATGAAAGAACGTTAAACGTAAATCGTGCGTGAACCTTAAATAAGACGATAAAGTACATTCAAACTATGTTATACATGCAATAAATAAGAAATAACCTTGCACAGTGCTATCGTAGTGCGGCGTAGCATTTGATTTAACGATATTTTCAAATGTCTTTTGCAATTCTCATAACAACAAATAAAGTAATTAACTCGTCGCTTGATTGTTGCAAAAGCACGGTGAAGAAAACCTACGGCCAAATTTCCAAATTAAAATCGCTCGCTCCCCATCATCCATCTTATCGACAGCTCGTCACACACACACACACACACACACACACACACACACACACACTCGCGCACTTTCATCCTCGCAAATTACAAAATTTCTCTCTCCCCGTCTCGATTTATCTCTCTACTCGCGTGGGTTCGCGATATAAATTCATTATTCCTCCTCCTCCTCTCTTTCTCTCTACTTTCCCCCGATAAACTCGTACAATGCTCTCGGAAAGCTGCGTATAAATAATTTAATCGGTCGCCTCTTGTCGCGTTCGCTCCTCGTCGCGGGACTGAATCATGCGAGACTCGCTTTCCGCCCACGCACTTACACGCTTCTTTTCGCTTCAACTCTAATCCCGCGCATGTAAACGCGATATACTCTTGAGAGTCAAAGGTTAGTATATATACGTTATTTGCAGGGATCGATTTCCATTGATCTTTCTGTGGGATTGTGTCTTGGGGTAATTCGAAACCACTGCTCTATATATGCTCGGAAGCATGTGGCTCGAGTGCATACAGCTACTGAGAGATTTCGAAGCTTCGTCATCTGGAAAATACGTTGCTTCTCGGTCTGTCGAGAGAAAATACATTGTTCCCATGTGTGCAGTACGTTATTTTATACAATCTGTTGTTTAGCGCCAGCTCTCGGTTTAACGATCTGTTCCTTTTGTTAGTTTATGTCAGGGTATATTATGGCGATTTTCATAAACCTACGGCCATGTGCGCATATACATAAAATTATATATGCCTACACCGTGCTGGCAATAAAGAGTTGCCTTTGCGTTTATAGCAACGGATATATTTCAACATGTTTTATTATATAATAATAACGATAGTTTATAAGCATACAAATTTGATTTCGAAACATCCTTTATAGATCCTTGAGACTACGGGATGATCGTATTATTTGAAAAATCTGCATTCAATCTCTCAAGCAGCTATCAAAAAATGCTTTGCACTCGACAACTTTGTCTCATCTTACGCATGCCACACCGCAACAGCTTCGGCAGCAGCAGCAGCAACCAGAAAATAGAGACATCGATCAAAGACACACACACACAAAGCCGAGGACAAAGCGAGCAGCGTGAAAAAAAAAAGTGGGGGCCATAAAAAACCTCGTCGCGGGGCTCTTATTCGACGCGGCATCCAAAACCAATTAGTCACTCGATATACGAAAAAGTAAACCCTCTTTGGGGCCCGGCAGCGCAGCTAGCGAGCTTTGTTCCTCGGCCAGCTCCTTCTACACATCCACCGCGCGTTTAAAAATCCCGCGATATAACGCACACACACACTGGTGCTCCCACGCACGGCAACGCGTAGAACCTCGCGTGTTACGAAAGCTCGTAGTAGGAGTAAAGGCAGCTGCTGCCTTAGCCCAATGTCTGCGGGATGCATAGTATATATAGCTGTCGGGTAGGGGCCGATGACACAGAGCGCCAAAGGGCTAACGCACGCCCGTCCGTACATATAAGCTTTATAGAAGAGCTCGCCATGCCGCTGACGCCGTTGGCCGCTGCACTCGAAAACTTTGCCCTCTCTGTCGTTCGAGCTATAAATATATATATGTATATATGTGCGCGTCCGTGTGTGCGGGCCGTGCGCTTAATGCGTGGCTCACCGTTGGATCTCGACTTTGTTTTCGTGAAAAATTAAAAGCGCAACCCGATCAAATAGCCGGCTGTGAGAGCCTATATGCATATCGAGCTTTCGTCGTTCGCGCGTGCAATTGAGCTGCTCTCGTGCGTATACTCATAGGCAGCTCGTTAATGGGCGCGAGCGCATAAGCGAGGGGACGAATGAAATTCATAAATACTACACGGGGCGAGGGGGAGGCTCTGCGTAGCTTTGGGACGCAGCTGCAACGGCGCTATTGCTTTTTCGGCAAAATATAGTTACTGACTGCCGCGCTCTGTTCTGCTGACCCCCCCTCAATTTCTTGCTCGCGCGTACATATTTGATGGCGGGTACAGCCCAGATTGCACAGTGCACTTCCGAGTGTCTTCCTTTTGGCAAGCTTATGAGATTTTCAGATGCACTTATACGATTGGAGACTCGGGGAGTTCTCTTTAGAAAGTTTGCCGCTGCATAGCTGTTTTTCTCTTTTGCAGGTTTTAACGTGATAACTGTGCGCGCGCGCTCGCGAAAGGTTGAGGTTATACGAGCAAGCCGTTTACTTATGTAGCGCATGGAACCCGTGTGTATAGTTGTTTGAAACATGTGATTTTAAGCATTGCGTCTCAATGGCTCGGTACTTGTAGGGATACGTATGAGAACGGTTTTGAACAATGTGTGTCCTTTCTTTTAAAAGTGTCGAGCTAGAAACGATTATCGAGTATTGGAACTGAATCGATGACAATGCGCTGCTTGCGAGACGTTCGTTTAACGATTAATTTATCTGATTAAGAAAGATTTATATATCTGATTGAGAAAGGGTTTCGGTTGCATGCATGCATTGTCCCTGCACCAATGAGTCGTAGAATTATGGTTAATGGGTATAATGGCGCAGTTTATCCGTCCAACACAAAGTATCTTTCTTATATTTTGTTTGAGAAAAACAAAAGAGTATGATTTCTCTCAGAGTGCGCATTTCTGTTCTAAATAACAGTGTTTTCATTTTTAAGCCGCCTCCGTTAGTTTTCCAACCAAAGAAGAGAACCAGCGAGTAACAAATGTAAATAAAAATAAATTGTTCGACGCACGTACAGAACGAATAACTTCGGTTCGGGTTCAATCGGCGCTCAATATTTTTTCACCGCAGACTCTTAAAAGCTGGTGTTAGAGTAAACACTGTCCCTGAGAGTGCATTCCATTATTTCCGTTCTGTATAGCTGTGGCTGTGCCAGGCGTGTTCTATTTAAATTTCATGCATACGACCCGAGGCTGCTAAGAATACATTGTTCGCTGTAAAAACTCTTTCGCTATTAATACAGTCATTTAGATTATGAAATATTTTTACATATTTAACGAGCTTCGCGCCTGACAAATATTTGTGTACAAAGTTGTGCAAAGGGAAATAATAATGAACTTTTGAAAAATATGTGCAAATGACACAAATTAATATTGTGCTTTATGCAAACATATTAATTAAACTGCCGCTTGAAACGGGAAAAATCTTGATGATAATGTATGTTTGTATCTTTTATAATGAGAAGTCAAAAATGAAGATATACAAATGATCGTTTATCACACACTAGCAGAAAAACCGGACAAAGGATTGGCACTTCAAATCAACATCTAGGAATTCTAATCAACAACTCTGCCTGACGCTCATTCAAAGCTAAAAAATTTTATCAAATTGAAATATGCCTGCATCATTCCTGATATAAAGTCAAAGATATACGCGGAACGAAAGTCCTGATGAAATTCCCGATAAAAAAAAAAAGAGGAATCGAATAACGTAGCAGAGAGTACATACGAACTCGAGGAAACAATGAGCTATGCTCGCGAAAAAAAAATGACCAGACTGAACGAGCGCAAATACGCAAATGAACGAGAAATAGAGATAGAGCGAAGAGAAACAACGCTTACACATTCCGCGCCGATTCTCGAGCAAATGGTGTAAAAGGTTTACGTATATATAGTCTGATGTCCATCGATGTAGTCTGATAGCGCGCGTAATAGTCACGAGGCAGACAGAGAACGAGAGATAGATAGAGAGGAATCGAACGTGGTACGCTTTTCCTGACTCGACGTGACTCGAAAACCTACGTACTATCCTATACATAAATAACAAATCGCACTTTTCTCCTTCTCTCTCTCTCTCTCTCTCTTCTCGATACCTATTTCGCATTATCGAACGCGCGCACACCCGAAGTAAAGGGCTTAAGCCGAGCTTTCGCGCTACGTGTAACGGCGCGTCCAGAGAATTTCCAAGTAATTTAGCCGGATTTACGAGCTTTTTAGTAGCTAACGGTAAAACTTGTAATTCCCGTACGAGACTGTTTTGGTCCTCTTTCTTGGGGTAGAAGATCGAATTGATTTGGTTTTGGTTTTTATTGATGCTGCTGTTTTGATGTATCGCTTCGATGAAGAAACAGATCGCGGGTTTTACAATTTGAACTCCATCGATATGAATGTACCCCCAGAGATTTTTTGAAATGTATATAAGCGTTATATCGAAAACAACGAAAATAAACGTAACTTATATCTCAATTTTACAATGAATGTGTAACGAATAAGAACGTCTTAATTTATAAATGAATTTGAAAACGGTGAGCAATCGACGTTTGATAGGAGCCTTGGTACACAAAACTATCGATATCGAGCAAGTTCAAGCTTTGACCCAAAAACCGCAGCGAACAAAGCAATCACTGCAGCACGGAAGAGTATAAAATTAACGATCATTCATTACAGCCTCTTGATCACTATATATAGATAACTTTTCTCGACCGCAAGCTGACCCAATTACCTTTTTATCATATCGCATTTAATTTCCGCGTGGAAAATACTCGGGCCGTGAAAATAAGTGAAAGACGAACATGAACAGCTTCTCCCTCTCTCTCTCTCAATATCGTGAGATCGTAAAGGAAGTTGACTCTTCGCCGGGACATAATAACGTATATATAAACGCGGCAGCGACAACGGCCCGACTAAGATACGTTATCCGGGGCTTGGAGCAAGCTGTAGATAAGACGAACGCACCGGATCTTTGCCAGGAAAAAGCCACGGCGGCTGCGTTCGTTCGTGCAGCTCTCTCGTCTGGACACTGTGCAGTGGATAAAAAAAAAAGAATAGCGGACACTTCTCTTTGTTGCACCGCAGTCTCAAGTCGAGTGCTTTTTTTTCCATCGATTTGATTTGACAGTGTGAACGAATTCTGATTGACGACGCTATTAGCGCTGAATCGATGTAGAATAAGTTATGCAAGCTTTCTGAACGAGGACATTATTTTTATAACAAACAAAGCTTTTTATGTAACTTTTGAAATATATCTATTTTACTTGTTCCCAATTAAATATAAAAATGTAATTGATAGCGTTAAGTCTCGAGAAGCAAATTCGAGCTTTTGATATATGATGATATATACAATCTACTTAAAATACGAAAAGAATTGGCACTACACCATTATAAAAAAGCACATATATAATTCCGTTTCATCCTTCCTTCATGCATTTCTCGCCTTCGTCTACTATTAGCAAAACTTTAATTAGTATCTTTTTCCTTCTTCAAAGCGCTAATTTACAAGCAACTCCCGCAGTACTGGAGCAGATCGTCAAGTTTATATCTCTCGCGGACTTAAATTTAACAACCAAGTCTTAATTCGCAAAGACGCGCGCGAAAAATTGAGTCGTTAAAAAAGTCGCACATATATCCTACATAGTACATATATAGATATGAAAATGAATCGGTTGGGCAAAAAGGCGACCCCCTAACACTTGTTTCCTAACACTTTTCGATAACGTCTATAGATTATAGAAAGGACAACTTCCAACATCAATAAAATACGAAAAATTCAATTCAATAAAAATCGAAGCGCGGGTAAAAGTGTCGGAAGGAAATCGGTATGCATGCCGTCAGCTTTAACGAGGGGGCGGGATTTGCACAAGCAATGTGGAAAGCGCGCACCGGCCTGAGAAATAATTGAAGAAAAAAAATAGCGGGACGGGCGGCCGGGAGCGAGCGCGCGAGGGAGAAAGATTTTCAATCGCAGTTGAATTACTACACTGTAATGCATTCATCGGGGCCGATCGGGAAAAGTTTCCTTGGGCGTCGAGGACGAGGAGAAGACGATCGGGGGAACAAATCGATAGGATCGCCGCGTCGACGACGGTCGCTGCGAGTGTTCGATTTAATTGTTTTTTTTTTCCTCTCTCCTGCTCGGCCGTTATTACTTCGTAGATTTCAACCCCGTCTCTAAGCTTCGGAGATCGAAGACAGGGCAGTAAATATCTTTCTCTCTGCTTTCCACTTTGCCACACTTGTTTTTCTTCACTCTGCTACGTCTATTTCTCTCTGGGTTTTTTGTTTCTTCCTTGCGCTTTCTTCTTCTTTTTTTTTTTTTTTTGAGAAATACTCTAGCTCTCTCTCTCTCTCTCTCACTCCTTTTATCCCACTGTTTCTTTTTCTGTTTTGCGTAGTTCCTAACTTCCACTACCTAACTTTGTTTCTTTACTATTTCCACTTTATATTGCAGCTTTTCTCTCGCTACATTCTTTCCTGTTCAAACTAAAATTGAAATTTACCAATGACAAAGACTGGATTTATCGATCAAAGTGAAAAGCTTTGATATCGCGTACATCTGTGAAGTGCCAAAAAGATTGTATAAATTATCAGTATATTTAATTAGTTTGAAAAACAAATTGAAAAATTAATTGATATTACTCTTATTTAATCATATTTGAGTCATGAATTTTTTAAATAACGAGTTAAATTTATGCGCGCTTTACGCACACAATTTTAACATACACTTCAGTGAATAAACTCTAACACACATACTTGAATATTAACAAATAAGTATATATCACTTAATGTAACTATTTTTCTTTCATATTGATCAAAGAAAGCTTATTAAACCTTTCTCACAAAATATTAGTCTCGTACAATACAACAGATTGTGGTGCGTTCTAATATTTGAGGCTAGAAAATCTTAGAACAGCATTTATACTTTATATATATAAAATCATTTAATATATAAATTCCGAAATACTTAAACATTAAATGATTGGTTTAAGAATTAATTCAAATGAACATGCATATAATTCTTTCATAATTTCAATTAAAATATTAATTTACATAACAATGTTTTAAAACGGATACCTAAGTACCTGTATCTGATCAGATCGAGTTTTAAGTAGCGACACTTTAAATAGTCATCGTCTTCTTAACAGACCATTTAAAATATTCTTACACCATAATAATGGCAGTAATTTCATCTAAAATCAATTTTTCGCAAACCAATTGAATGGCAATCCTTTCATTTCATTCCCCATCCAATTAATAAACTTCTCAATCGAAAAATCCCAGCAAAGTAATTGGCAAAAGATTCACCCTTCCCAAAAACAATAATCCAAAATAATTTTTTCATCCGCTTCCCTATCATTACTTCCTCTCGTGATTTATATCCTCCCGCAAAAAGATCCTCGCTCTCTCACTCTCCTCATCCTTCGATTCAGCGACTATACGAGGGCTTCGCCCCTTTTCTTTCTCCCCGCGTAGCCGCGCGTTCACTTCATTATCCCCCTATGGGATTACTCGAGTCATATACGAGGTAATGGCGAGGCGGAGGTTCAGTTTCGCTCGTCTTTCTCAGCTCTCGCGGAAACTTTTATATAGCCCTCCGTATATACGAAGAGGGGAAGATGCGCGCGCGGCTTAATTGCCGCTGCGCTGCACTGATGAAATGTAGAAACGAGACGAAAGTGAGCTCGTATACGCGAATGCGCCGATGGTGTGTGCGTGTGTATACCTGAGAAAATGTGGTTGGGCCGTTCGATGCCTGCGTATATACCCTTTTACGACTTTCTCTCGCACGCGTGCTTTTATATGCTGTGCGACTGTGTACGGGGTTTTTTGTAACGAATTAGATGTCTGGATGCACTACGGCTTTAAACCGATTATGTGATTGGAGCTCTTATTGATTTTGAATGATGTTTTAATGGCTCGGAAAGTCTTTATTATTGTTTTCATAAAGGAAATGTCTTTTGTGTTATTAAGCTTCTTATATATCGATATTTTTTTATCAGTTTGAGCTGACAAATGATCCGTAAGAAAACTCTGGATCGAATAAAAAGTTTTCGTATGAAATTTAAACTTTTACTACAAGCAATCGATACTGTACATATATATACTATATATATATTACTATATTATATATTATACTATATTAT
>UELU01144324.1:0-34917 GCA_900490025.1 Megastigmus dorsalis
CAATTACCCACTGACCCTCATTACCCCGGTCTACCCTAAAGAAGAAAACTAATTGTTGCTTAATTTATAGTTAAGGCACTTGACTTTTACACAGACAATTTTGAACTATATTTATCAATGTTTTCGTTATAAATAATGGAATTTCTCTTAGGTGAGCCAACTTCCACCGCGCTCCTATGATATCTTTTAAAATCTTTCGACGCTATACGTATGTCAAGAAAAAAAAACATCTGGAGACCTCTGGAACATCCATATCAGTTTCGGCCGTAAGTGCTGTAACCACCTTAACGTCTGATTAAAAATCGCATTCAAATCATATAAATCATAAAAATAATATATCCGGCTCTTCCCTCGTACACACGCGACGCGACTGTATACTTTTTCGAACGCAAGCAGGCGAAAAAGAAAAAAAAGATGTCGTATACCGAATGTGAACTTGGATATTTCTCACTCGTGTCAATGCTGCAACGCGGACGACGGGCAGCCTCATGGGCATCGGCGGCAAAAAAAAAAATGGAGAAGATGTACCGTTACCTGGAGAACATCGCTCATCGTGCAGGCGATCGGTCGAATCGTTGGCGCGCGACTTTCGCGCGCTCCAACTGCACATCAACAGCCACGGCTCGGTCGCACTGCAGATATACGAAATAAGAGACGCGCCGAGAGTTGTACAGCCGAGCGAGAACCCGCGAAGCCCCGTAAATTAGTCGCTGAATAACGAAGAATGGTCCTACTTGGGATGTCGCGTATATACGAGCGGCGCAGGTCTCTTTCTGCCGCTCGGTGAAAAACAGATCCCAGAGGATGGACGGAATGAGAAGGAAGAAGAACGGCGGAGAAAGGCGCAGAAAGAGTGCGAGAGAAGAAAAAAACAGGGGAGACGGGCTGAGAAAGGAATGAACGAGAAACCAATGACAGTGATAAGGAGAGATAAAGTGTCATCATCAACGCGAGGATCGACTGTGAATAAATGCGGTGCAATAAACTGCCTATAAAACTTTCTGCAAAGCGGCAAAGTGTAATGCAGCTTCATAATGTGCTCGCATTATAAATATTTATTTACAGCTGTAAGAGTAATAATTGCCGTTGGAAATGTATATATCATCGAACTTTATAGGATTTTATTGCCGCACTCCGAGTTCTTTCTACACGTCCGATTAGTTAGGGTAGACGAATGTAACCTATACTTCGAGCATACAAAGGAATGCTTAATTTAACAAAAAATCACCATCTCCTCTGCGCCGGAGCAGGTAAAAAGCGCGCCGTGATTAAATTTCGCGCCGTGCTACATGTACATATAACACACATATATATATATGTATATATGTAAGTAGATGGACAGCCAGAGTACAGTAAGACACGCGTCTTTTAAGAATTCCAATTGATTTTTTAAATTGTTTTCCTTTAGCTGCAGATTGATACTCTTTCTCTTGATTGAATTTTTTCGAGGCTGTAAACGATCGCATATATATAATATTTTTTATAGTGTTGCAGTTCTTTTGACTGTATAGCAAGGAATGACTCATTGAGCACAAATTCAAGCAGAAATTTCTGGGTTAATCAGTAAAGAGGAGACATGGGTTGAGAAGTGGAGTTATTCGCCGATATCTACTGGCTTAGTTCTTAATTTTTCTATAATTCAGAAGGATAATGCAGGAAGAATAAAGGTTTTTGAAATAATTTCTGACGTTTTATATAGCTTTCATGTGAGGTATATTAGGACGTTATTATCGAATTGATTTCATTTATGCGGCATTGATTTTCTCAAACTTGATCATTATATATATATTTATATAATACTATCTACCCAGGAAAAGCAGAATTTGTATGATTATAAATTACATGAAGCGTTTATAAGGTTCTGTATGACCATGCATGGATTTTTGCCATACATGAGAGAGAACGTCATATGTATGCGTGGTTCATATATAATTTTTCTTTTCATGAGTTCTTTCAGATTACACTGATTCAAAAAATATGCTTCATTCCAAGTTTTTTTTCAATACCTAACACATCGTTTTCATTCAGTACCATACTCAGCTATCAACTCTCTCTAAAAAAAAAACAATCTTTCGAACATATATATATATATATATAATATTCGAACATATATATATAATAGATACTACGGATCGACATCACCCATTTCACAATGCATCGAGCAAAAACCTTATACCTCTGCGAAAATCGAATAAAGAGAACCGAGAATGATAGTTGGCGATAAAGAGATGTATAAAGCACGAAAGAGAGCGAGAGAGAGAGAGAGGGAGAGAGAGGAAGAGTGCGTGAGCAAAGGAGGCTGCATTAACGGTCCTGCACGCGGAGAGCCAAGCAGCTGCGGCATCGCGCAAATCTAAGCGCGCGCAGGACGCCTCGGTAATGCGAAATGTACAGCCGAGATTTCGATCGGCCCCTACATCTATATGTATATATGTACACATAGAGAATGGTTTATATAGAGGAGTGCGCGCACAAGCAATAGCGGCTGGCAACCGCGAAAACCAAATCGATTCGCGCGGTATATAAGCTCGAGGTGTTATATAGAGTGAAGGGGAAGGGGAGAATATTCTGGTCAGCCTCACCTCGACAACCGAAATCTATTATCGAACGTAAATATACGCGAGCGAGCGATATATTGACGAATTGTGAATTTATTGTAGTTTCATTGCTCTGCTTTCCATGGATTTATCCGTACTTTTAAATCCGACGAATGGTATTTTCTTTCCTGATAAGGCGAGATATACGCTGCTGTGGGTTTAAGCTCCATAATAGGCCGAAACCGCTGTCCAATGTTCATATTGATAATGTTACATAATTGTTTATCTCGACATTGTTACAAAACTTTTTGAATTTTTATTGGATTTCGTTAATACAATTAGTGCTGAAAATAATCGTTGATAATAAAATACATTAAATTGTTTTTTATTTTAAACGTATAAAATATCTTGGTTGCAATTTTTTTTTTAAATAAATACGTAGATCGTACTCGTAGAATCCATCCACAAGCTGGATAAAATAATTCCTTTGTATGTATTTAACGCATGAGTAGACTTCGTAGGAGTGACATATATAGTCCAACGACATTCGTCAATATTTATGTCGAAATCGCGAAAAATTGCTCCGATCCGCTACATCTGTACGATCTCCCTTCCTTTATGTTCGCTTTTGGCTCTTTCATTTTATGCACATTAATAATTCAAGGCCAAGGATATTACAAGATCATCGGGAATACGTACAGAACTTACTATTCTAAAATTAGAAAAGCTTTCGTTACGCTCTATTATTGTGAAACAGTCAAGAACAAAAAAAGAATTAAGGGACAAAATGTGGCAGTTACCGATGTATAAATTATTCTTCAAGGGGTGTTATGCAAATATTAACATGTTAAATTCAAATAATACAAATAGAAATAGAATTAATTATATTAGTTATTAGGCTTAGAATAGTGAATTAAAAAAGCTTTTGCCCTTACAATATATTTTTATAATACTATCCCTTTAAAATGAATAGAAAGAATGTGTTTGGATAGAATAAGTAACTAATCGTATATATAAACGTTAGATGAACGCAAATAAATTCTTGAATTTTATACTATAAGAAATTGTTAAACTATATTCTTATTTGTTAATAAACGTGCATGTTATACACAGGATTTATCTGTCACTTTTTGCAGAAATAGTTAAAGAGAAAGTATCGATTTGAATTTTAACAAGCGCTGTAACTACTGGATATCACGTGTTATTCAAAACTATATGTAAGTAGCGATAATCAACTTTAATCAGCAGTCCGTGGTGAAAATCATTCCATTCAATCAAAGCTTCCCAGAGTATGTCAACGAAATTTTTATTAATTTTCTTAAAATAATCATTCCACTACTTTCTAACGCCGAGTCTCAACGTGTAATAACTAAACACCGAGAAAAACCGTGAAATTTTCGCGTGAATAATGAAATTAGAGAGAAATCCCGGAAGGAGAATGAAAGAAAGAAAAAAAAAAGGAGAAACGAGAGTCTGCAGCGCGTCCAGCAGCAGCAGCAGCAGCAGCAGCAGCAGCAGCAGCATTTATGTTTAACTCGCTGAAAATAGAGAGAACAAGCGCGCGGCGCAGTGTGCAGCAGCAACACCGATTGACGCTTTAATGCCTGTCTCGGGATATTTAGGCGACGTCCAAGATGTATGGCGTTTTCTCTCCTTTCTACAAGCTTGACGGATTGCCTTGTTAGAAGAAAGGCTTATTTGTCAATGCGATGGTGCGATTTGTTGTGCGCGCCTCGTTATACCTATATCTATATGTATGTATATATACGTTATAGGTCAAGATGCAACAAGAATAATTCAATATATACAGGTAAATTGAAGACGATGTAATTAAATAGAAATGTTTAATTGAGATTTAATTTTAATTTAATTTGTTAATGCAACCTGGCGTGTAATTAAATAAGTACTTGTATCCATGATGCATTTAATAATTTTCTGTCCTCGTTATCAACAATAGGAGTACGCGTACAATTTTATGTATTAGCACGATTATACACACTCGTTATCCATTTACCATGAATTGATATAAAAAAAAATATTATCCCATCGCACTGGAAAATAATGATTTTAATGCGCCGCTAAAGGCTCATTTATAGTTGGAATCTAGTTGATAAATTGTTTCACGGCGCTTGATAATAGGCGTAATCAAGCGTTAAAGGTAGGTCGTGATGCTGCATACCGTTACCATTTCACGTTCGAATACATATAAAAATCCCTCGATCCATGCTTTTCCCAATTGATTCTTCTTCTTCCCGTCGAAACAATTACTTTCAGCAGCGTTGTATATATATATATTCACATCAAATCTCCAAATGATATATATATATATTTGTCTAGAGAAAGAAGGTATATAACGACGCAATCGAGCCATCAACGGAGCGATAAATTTCAAGCAGCGCGCACGTTTCGCAATAAGACATGGCAAAGAATTAATAAAAGCCGCCGATATAGAAACCGCGTGCGCGCGGCGGGAGAGAAAACGCTGTCGGTCCGTAATTTTCTTGTCAACCGGCGGAATGCCGCATTCGCTCTCTCTCTCCCTCTCTATTTTCTCGAGGTGTCAATCAAATTAAGAGCAGCTCTTCTCTCTGCATCATTCCGTTCTCGCTCGCGCTCGCGGTACTGCTCTCCCGCGTGTGCGCACATTTTCCCGTTTTGTCGCTCATTCCCGCGCGTGAATCGAAATTCCCCCGTCGCGCTCTCCTCCTCTCTTTCCTGCATCGCGCACTGCTATGCACACACACACACACACACACACACACTGCACACACGCAAATATATATAAAGAAGAGAAGTCGGTGGTGCAGTGTATATATAGCTTGCGCAGGTAAGCCACTTCCGCGATCGGTGTGTATGTACACACAGTGGATATGGTAGAGAGCGCCGCGGGATTCCTCCCGTGACGCGCACTTAACCGCGTTCCAACTATTATCGTCTATTGCCTCGCGGAGCTGTGATAATCTGTACACATCTTACCCACACACACACACGTATATATATATATATATATTACGAGCTCCAAGGGTGTGTAGTTATTTTTCATTTTCATCTCGGCGCGCACAAGCTCGGACCATATAATACATGTCGAATGCTACTTGTTAAATGTGCCTTACTTACAATAAGGCCAATGAAAGTTTAGCGGAGAAGTATGCCCCCGGCGCGGTGTATTGCACACACTCTTACAACTTGGCCCTTGGCGAGATATCTTTATGTGCGAGAGTGTGATTTTTCCGGTAATCTATGCCATTCATTTTGAAATACGTAGTTTGTGTGTAAATATGCTATATATATATATAGGTGCAATGCGGTGTAGGATTTCCGCTAAAAGTCCGATCGAGCTGTACGAATAAGAAAGTATATAATATAGTAATAAAATCTTGCAACTAGATATGTTGAATTATCACGAGTCATTGTGATGTGATAGTTATTATTAAATTTAATATGCTGCGAGTAATAAATATTATACTTGTTTTCTATCGAACTTTTTTTTTAATAAGTCAATAGTTTACAATGGGGTTGGGATGCAATGGAGAATGAGAACGATTTATTTCTCTGTTCCAATTAACTGTAGCAATAATAATTCACATAAGCTTTGGCATTGACAGAACGCTTAATAATATCGAACACTATATGCCACCAAAATCCGAATATTACTCAAAATTATAAATAGTAAAAACTAGCATAATAAAGGTTGCAGGTATGATCATAATTTTGAGGTTACCTTTTAATGCGTATAAATATCTCTTACTACCCTTACGGAAGTAAACTACTGCCATAACTACTGCCATAACTACTGCCAGAACAACTGCCAGAACTACAGCCGGAACATCTGCCGCGGCAACAGTTTTTTTGCAACTACTGAAAAACTACTGCCAAACTACTGAAAATTATCGGAAATCATTCGTAAACACTACACATTCACAATATTCATTAAAAGACCCCCGCGTAGAAATCGATCCTCTTGCCCATATATTGCAACTATATCGGAAAGCATTGATGCTGCTATATTGACAACATAGCGCTGGCCTTGGGTTCTATATCTTCGATATATCGCCAATAGTGTCAAAAATTTATTTATGCATGCCAAAGCTAAATAACGTAAACCTTAAAAGAATCAAAGTCGAGAGCAGTTATTGAAATTTGAAAATAATATTTGAAAAATCATAATATTATCGCACAATAAGTGAAAATACGAATGGGATCTAACATAATATAGTACAAAACATTTTAAGGCTTAGTTTTGCGCTTTGCAGTAGCATTCAAGAAAGAACCTGCTTGAATTTCTGTAAGCACAGTTTTGCTTAACAGTACGACGTCTCGTTTAGAATCAGCATGATGATACCGAGTTTGGCCAAGGTACTTGCTTTTTAAAACTCCTTAGTAGGATGCCTAGCGATTAGACTCACGCACGTTCTTAAAAGTTTATTAATGACATTCTCTTACTGAATATTTGAATTGTAGGATATTTTGTCGGCAAAAAGTATTTTCAATTTCTGAATTCAAAGAAGCCCGCAACGTCTCCGAGCTTCCGCGAATTCCTCCCGGGCGATGGTCGTGTGTGGAGGGGAGGAAAGCCGAGACAAGTAAGTCTAGGTTAGGTTGCACCCAGTGCCTCGTGCATTTCGAGGGCCTAGCGCGGCAGCGTCCTGATTGGCTGTATATAGTGAGCCTTACGTGCGCGCGAGAATTTCGCTCATGAGGCGTTGACCTGACATCCGCGAGGGGAAAACCCTCTACAGAATATTGTATTAATTTACTGTTAAATCTCTATCGCATGGCCATTATTATCCTTTATATTTTCATATTTCACACGTAGTATTTTCAACAAAAATTTTATTTATAAAAAAATTTTTTTTCTTGTGGTTGAGCCAAGTGCACTTGCAGGCATCCAATGCATCCAAAAACCTGACCCACTGCTTACGATGCCCTTCGAAGGCTAGCCATGTACTAACGAAAATGGTTCTTGTATATCTATATATATAGCGTCGGAAAAAAATCTATCAAGGACCACAAGATTTCATAAAACAAATCTAAAGTATAAATTAATTAATATGGAAAAAAAATATAGTGAGGTTAAAAAGGAAATTCAAAGAATATAGGAGTGGCTTGTCTGCGCCATGTAGCTCTCATACTTACCATCGGGGGCTCTATCTCTATTGCGAATTTTGATACGTTTATAACTATATACAGTGTGCTCTGTTCAATTATAAGGCACATGGTGTGTTGTGGTGTATTGAACTGAATACGGCACGGCATGCAGGTTAAGTATTGCATAAAATTTGGTTATCTAATTATTACCTGATTTTTATTTTGGGTTAACAGGTCAACGTTTTTTTTTTTACTTCGCAACAACTTTGTATACATTAGAATAAGCACACTTTCTCAAACACCGATAATAAGTGTGTAGCTGCTCGAAAAGCAGTGCTATATATTACAATAAACTTCTTCCATGAAAATTTCATTACTTCAAAATCAGAAGATAGTCTCAAATAACACATCTGTGCTCCTTTCTATTCTAAATAAAAAAAAAAGAACAATTGACGAGTCAAATTTCCAAAACTAAAAAGAAGAAAACGATTAAATAATAGGTAACTCGTTTGATACTATTTCTAAATTATACAATTGATATACGATTAAGTAACACTTGCTTGTCGCGTAGACGGTTTTGAAAATCTATACGAGCTACACACTATATATTGCTTTTAAAATGTGCATCCTTGAATGATGCTTGAGCATATTATAACACGCTCGCATATGACATTTATAAAACGACTGCGACAGTTAATTTTTTAATAAAGTAACGGGTTTGATATTCAATTTTAAATGTAATCAGATCCTGATGAGCACTCGTAATACTTACGAAATTGTCGACCGCTTTTAAAATGATCGCTTCTCAAAATGCATGCGTTTTATAACCGAATAAAAAGTATAGAAAAAAAAAAGTAAGGGACCAGTCGTCGTCATCGCAGTGAAATAATAATACCGCTGATACACGACACTTGGCGGTGTAATCGAAAGATGAAACAAGTCGCATAAGCGCACTTGTAAAAATATGTCGAGACAACCGTAAAATTCATTCTTTATTACCGATTCGGCATCACAACAGCGGTAAAGCAACGCAGCGGCAACGGTGGCAGCAGCAGCAGCGGCAGAAGAAGAAGAAGAAGAAGCGGTCGGGCAAGTTATATCGGCAGCGGTTTCTTTTAAATTGCTTTTATCGAGAGACCGGTGGCCAGTATGCGCCGCGCGCGGTGTGTGTATGCCGTCTTCAAATAAAGGCCCGATGTGCGTGCGCCTCTCGAGCAAACGGGATTACCACACACAAGTCACCTACTTCCGACTGCTGCCTCGCGCGCCGTCCCACGACTTCTCGCGCCCAAACGATTTGCTGCTACTGCCGCTGCAGCTTCGCTTCTCAGTTGCTGCGCTGTGTTAGCCTGCAGAAGGGACTTAAATTACATCTCGATGCTGGGAATTTTCATAAACGTATTATAGCGTTTGATGGTGGCTTGTTTGTTTACCTTGCGGTGTATATAGGTAAAAGTCAATTATCTATAATGTTTTTGCTAACCAATTTTATTAGTGCATCAAGAGTGACGTTATTAAGATTGTCCAGAATTTTTCGTTTCTCGCTTGTGACTTTAAAAAAAAAACAAACCGATTAAATCAATCTAATGGATGGATGTAAATTCAAAATTAATATACATATATTTATTTCTAATTTTGCAGAAAATTTAAGCTTTTGTAAGGTAGCTCAATGGCTACTCTCTAGTCAGTAGAGAAATGAAACGAAAAATTGTTTTAAACACTTTAATAAGCGTATTAAAAGTATTTCAAAAAATGTTTCTTTAATTTTTATTTAGTTTTAATACCCTATGCTTTATTATTTTAATAAAATAAAACATTTATGAAAATAAGTTTTTTCTGTTCATTTCTATCACTTCCTAAATTAACCGGTGAAAACAAGATTTGGTTTGCTTTGATAGTAAATATCTTTTAATTTTACACGATAACTTAGAATAACTTTTATATTTTTCAAAAGCTGAGATATCAATCTATTAAAATCTAGTTTTTCAGTAATGGCTTAGATCGCTATCTATACAAAAATCTTTCACTTCCTATCTCTCGGAGAGCCTGTCTCATAAGGGCTAATGTTAAATACCCGTAAATACCTCAACTTTAATTTACAATATTTTTAATTTTTACACAATAACTCACCTCAAAATTTATAAAATATATTCAGTAAATCCTCCTGAATAACTCTACGTAATTATTTCTTATGTCTTAGAAAGCCGGATTAACTCTAGTGCTACATTAATACATATTATACATATACATACTAGTAAGTTACGAGCATTATTATATAATAAAGCTTAAAAAAAACAGAACAATTTTCAATAGCTAGAAATATTTGAAGAGAATCTTCTTTTTCTGAATTTCCAAGGTCGCATACTGTAACAAAAAGTTTTGGCTGGTCGCATAGAGCATTAAGCTCGCAGTTTGTGCAGCAATTAGTACAGCATTTTTCGAGAAGAATCGACCAACCATTTGGAAACAAATTTTTCGATATTTAATTTCGATAGCGCGAGTTGCAAGCAGAAAGAAAGCTATACGACTCTTTCTCTAGCGGTTGAAGTCACTCTAGTACGGATACTGCATTTTGCAATTAGTTATCATCTTTTTATAATCATATAAATAGTACAGTTTGGACTTTTATAAGATCAACAATTGACATATATGCGTGTTGTATTAAACGACCAGCTCATAAGACTTGAAAAGGGTGATCCTGCAAATTGATTATCAAGATGTACACTCTATCTAAGAGAAACAAAGGTTGCGATGAATCTTCCCGTAACTATGCATTCTAAATAGGCTTTGTTTTCCTCGACTCGCGAATGGAAGGAAAAATCTTCTAGTCCGTAGACGCTTGAGCTATAAAAATTGCCGCCAAGTGCCTGACTTGAGCTGACTACCTTATAACTGCGGGAAATCCCGTTGTATCCGACATCGATCTATATATAACTATAGGTAATTAAATAATATAAATTAGTTGCAAAATTCTTACACGCATGCGCTGTTGCATCAACTTGAAAAGTTAACTTGTTAAGTCCTACTTATCAAAAATCTACATCATTGGGAACTAAGTCTATACAGTCTTTTAATCAATCGGTAATCTAGAACAACAACTGTCCAGATAATCGACAAAGAAAGAGTGGAGAGAATATTTCTGTCCTTGAAGCCGTTCACCGAGTGGGCCCGTATCACTTTACCCGAACCCAACCCAACCCATATTGGCGTTGACGTATACAACTTCGGCAGGGGTAGTATATTGTATACTACTCTTTGAAATACTGGGCGAGAAGTATTTTCTTCTTAGGCGCTTATATTTTACTTTTTACGCACGCTTTTTGACGAGTGTGCGGTATTCGGCTAATTTTCACACGCTATTCACGTATACGAACCTGCATACAGTGTTACAGAAATAACCATCATTTTTTCTTCATCCCTAAATTGCATTTCCGGAAAATTTATGGAAATTTTATATTGTTTGTTTAGTGCTAATACAGCGTTACCCTTAATAAGAAGAATAACGTTAAACTTTCAATGGCTATATATATAATTATTAACAAATAAAACAGAAAGATGTAATGAATAATTTCTGCAAATAATTAATTAAATTAAGAGAAGTATCAATTATTATAATACTATAGAATCTATCAGCTGAAGGTATATGTACCTAACCCCCATCGCTGCAATGTACCAGGAATTCAGCACCTTCGTCGATATAGACATGTTCATCCGCGAGCAATATTTCGACATACTTTTAATCCACCGTCGCAACCAATACGAGTATATATATACACAATAATACTTTATATGTCACCCAGACGTTTATACCCCCCCATAATAGAAACTAATTGTTCACTGTTTCTCAATTGAATCCCTCGTCAAGGTGTACTTCCCGCGCTCTACACAGAATCACTTTATATGTATACATTAAATCCCGACAACTGTATAAACATTAAAAATCAATTTCCTGCACGAATAGCGACAAAAACAAAAGGAGCCCGCGGAGCGCAGGGCGGTCAAAACACCGAGTTCAGCAGCGGCACTTTGCTCATAAATCGCGCTTAAAAAGGGGTTCCCATATATTTACGAGCCGGTATCCCGCGCGTATCGAGCGAACAAAAGAAGTGATAACTCTCCTCCTTTAATCCTGCCCCCCCCCCTCCCCACCATCGCGCACGCGCGACCATAAGTTCCGACGAGACACAGATATAACCCTTACACACACACACAGACACGTAGAGACATCACACATTGAATTCGAAACTCGTAACAGCGACTTCTCACGGATAATAGTGAAGTGTGTGTGTGTGTTGCTCGCGCGAGCAATCGCGTAGCTTTCGTAATGATATTGAGAGACGATAGGATCGCGCGTCGGGGTCATTGCCCATGCCAACCGTTTGCTTCTATACGTATAGTCCCTTCCGCGTGTCTTTCTCTCTCTCTGTGTGTGTGTGTGTGTGTGTGTGTGTGTGTGTGTGTGCAAGCGTACAGAGAGAGATGCCATAAGAGAGAGAGAGAGAAATGGAGAGGAGAGAAAAAAATATTATTCGCAAACGTCGCGATTCGATAATCGCACGCGAGCTTGTATATGTAGTGTATCGCACGAGGAGCGGTTATATATATATAGGTAGTTAGTATACATACGTACAGGGAGATTCGCGCGCACCGATGGGCTTCCGCGCGGCTATAGCGCCAACATCAGGGACGATTCGTTTCTTTTAACCATATATACCGTTGGAATTATTGAGAAGGATTGCGTTATAAGATCGGCGCACTCCTTGGACGCTGCTGCTGCTGCTGCTTTTGCTGTTGCACGCTGCATATATGCATATAAAAGACCCGTCGAGATCTGCGCGCCGGCGATTTTTAATTAGCGGGCTCGTGAGGAGGGAAATCGCTGTCCATTCGGATTTTCTGCGGCGAGTGTAATGAGGACTTGAACTATTTATGCGGGTGTGCCGAGAGGAGAACTCTTTTTTTTTTGTTGAAAAGCTGGCGGTGATGGTTTGCTGTATAGTGAGAATGTGGATTTTAAAATACATACGTACTCAGTTGTAAAAGGGTTGTTTCGGATTTTCACATCATAGCATAAATAGTTGTACATATTGCAATTATATGGATTATTGCCAATTGCTTCTTTAATTTTAAATATACTTGGTAGTTTTGAAAGTATGTCAATCTTCTAGTTGAAAATATATGTATAAAAGAATTTCGTGACTCGATTTCTGTCTTTCCTATTTTGCTTTTAAATTCATGTTCCAATTGGGAACGGTATATATACATCACATCAGAAATTTATTACACCTAAAGCGTATAACATTAATTACAAATGTTTTTAAATCTATATTTAGAATGTAATATATGATAGAAAACGATGAAATGTTACAAAAAGTAATGATACTTTCAACTCGTATGCACATCTATGACAGCAATCTCTGTATTAGCTTATATCTGGACAGATATAAATATATTTACATCATATATATATGCGGGTAAATTTTACTTAGAAAGTAGTACGTAATTCAGAATATTATTACTCAGTAATTTTCACTTCATTCCTTATAGATTAGTAACGCGAATTCTAATTTCTATTTCATCGTATATAATTATACAGCTTTTACTGCTACGTCTATTAAGATAAGTTTAATTACATCGGGGCAATTCTCTCTCTCTCTCTCTATCTTCACATGCACACTTAATAGCATTATACAAACGATGATAAAACGCTTTTCAAAATTTCAATTAACTTTCGTGGTTAAACCATATACATATATGTACAAGCTCGTCGTGCGGTGGTACACAAGTATATATAAAGCGCCTAATGCAAAACCAGTTACTGAAACATATTCGAAAGCCCGCATAGATGGAGAAGCGCCTGCTGGAGAGTGAGAGAGAGAGAGAGAGAGAGAGAGAGACCCGAGATAGAAATAAATTTTCTCCGCACTTGAAACCTCGAGAGCTTATAAAAATCGAACTTTCATTAAATTTCACATCGTATATGTATGTAACGTATATATATGTATGAAATTCTCAAAAGCGCTAAATCGTCATTATGTGCAGTGCTTATACGTATATTTATAGAAATCGCAGGTACCACTCACCGATTTTACACTTATTGTATTGAGCAAGGATTACAATTTCTGTACAAGGATATGTATGTATTTAGAGAATACTGGCAGTTGATCTTTTGTTATATTGTATTCATTTAATTGCTATTTATTCAATTTCGTGAATATGTGATTTTTTATACTGAAAGTATAACTAAATGACAAGTTATATTTCCGAGCATACAAAGTTATATGCGCGAACGTATTTTGAGCTTTTTGTGTATGAATACTTGAACTGAAAAATATTGTATGACTATTTGAATAAATATTTGAGCGACAAAAAGCGTCATCTAACATATTTTCTTCCCTGCGTTTGCGGTGCATGCACTCAGCTGAGAGATGCCAATAGAGTCGATAGAGAAAAGAACAGGAAATAAAATATATTATTTTCGAACGTCGAATATATTCAAACATGATAAAAAATAAATATGGAGAAATGAATTAACTTCGTTGATATACCAACTGCCTGCCCGGTTAGAGAGTTAGAGAGTCCGGTATTTTATATATAATATATATACATATATAGGAATATTCGGTACTGAGTATCGGTGACTATTCCTGTTAGAGAAGCTGGGTAGTATACAATATCCACAACTTTACCCTCGGTGGGGATTGAAAAATTTTTATTCGGGATTGCAGGTGGTACATAGGCTTGAGTTCCTCGATGCGCCTATTTCTTTCTGAGGGTGGCCGAGTGTCATCCGCGAGTATACAGAGGCTGCACGTGACCTGGCCCACCACCTCTCCCAACTAAAACTAAAGTAAAGTCCCATACTGCGGGCATACACATGAATGGTGGCACTGTCAGGTCCTAAGAGGGACCCAAAACAGATAAACGGAAAGGATATAGGAAAAAAAAACAAATAAAACCGAATACTAAATTGTCAATATTTATTTTACTCACACGTAGGTGAGATTTACTTTTGATTAGGGTTCTCCTGTACCTTTGATATGTTGATATGCGGCTGCGAGAGAGCAGAACTATGAGATCCGCCACCTAGCGGCAGCACACAAATTAAACTTCCCCTCGGCAAGGTGATTATAATTTTCGATAGACATGCAGTTTCTTCAAGTAATCTGAATACTCCTATTTCAACATTTAATCGATGTTAATAACTTTTTTATATTTTAGGTTAATATTCACAAAAAATTAGATTATATTTTTCAGTATATAGGACAAAAATTTGAGAAAATGAAAAGTGACAGTGAGATTGCTTATAAATCAAACTTATCTCGTATACTTTTGTTTGTTTATTTTTTGAAGGAAAAATTTTTAAAAAAGCTATAATCACAAGCTCTTAAGATGACAGGAATTAATTAAAATTCATCAACCGCTGATAAAGCTATACGAAAGTAAATCGATCAATCTGTTCGTGCAAATCCCCTCCGTTCCGTCAAATCGATCATACTCGTAGCCATTTAGTTCGAATAAAGCAGATTCAAAATTCAGCTCTCTCAACACTTTAGTGTACATAAACGGACATGCGATCGAAGTTGCGCAATCGGCATAAAGCTCTTCCCAAACTCTGATCTAATATCCTGACGGCGCGCGATATATAAACTGGTTCAATCATCATAAAACAGCTGCGGGACTGCCATAATACCCGTGAGGCGAGCTCTTATATATATCCATCCCATTATGCGGCTCATGCAGAACACGCTGGGTTCTCGCGTCGGCACACTAGCAGACCCCTTCGATTTGGTATAATTTCATAATAATCAAACGAGTCAATATATATATATGGTATAAGCAGTGGGAGACGAGGAGGTGGGATTCCCCATCGAGATCCGCAACAGGCCGGGAAAACATTATGCCGGTGCATCGGAGCTCCGGCGCGATCTAATTTTAGAGTGGCGCACGCGCGCCGAGAGCCGCGCTGTATACGGCTATATACATAGTATGCAGTCCGATAGCTGTGCATGTGCCCCGCTTGATTTGCATAAGCTTAATTAGATTCATGCTAAACTCTCACACGACTCTCGCGCTCACGCTTTCGCGTTCTCTCACTCTACTCTCTTTCTTACCCCAGCCATACAATGTATATACCTATACTCCTTTCTTCGCCAGCTCGCTTTGTACTCTTTGCCATTCTTCATTAGTTGAATTGTAGACTTTTTAGCTTCTACTTAAATTTCAAACGAACGGCTGCTCCACTTATCCCATTTTACCTGTGCCCGATAACGATGTCACTAATTATTTCGAAAGGGGTGTATAATTTTCTTTGCAATTGGAGGCGCTCCGCTTCTCTCTCTCTCTCTCTCTCTCTCTCTGTGTGTGTGTGTGTGTGTGTGTTTGGGGCCACCGGTAACGATGTAAATAAATAAGTTTATCATCGATACGTTTGTTTAATGTATACGCAGACTCATTAGGATTATGGGTTGGTTGGTCGTAACTCCGATTTGGAGCGGCTTCGAGAAGCGCCGAGAAGCGCACTTTAGAATTCAGAACGAGTTTTACCTGTACACGTACGATTTCAACACTGCCATCGAAATTGCACAGGACAAAGTTAATTAAGCCGTAAACAGTTTGAGCTATTAATGTGAAACTATTCGCGAGGATGTTTGCGTTGTTCGGGCTATAAACCGGAATTATTGACTTTAAATAGAATTATAAAATGAATTTTAAGTAGCCGTACGTGGAAACTTAATTTCATTAAGCATCGCGCACATGGATTCACGGAAGGGAAAATTTAGAGCAATTTTCAAATGAAAAATTGAATTTCGTTTGCAATCATATATTAATTTCAAAAGAAACGTCGCTGAATTTAGGAAATGGTAAATATCGAATAAAATCAGGAAAATAAGATTCGTTGAAATTATATTGAGAGCACTTTTTTGAAGAACAAGTTATTCCGAGGAATTCGAAGAGATTGATCGGTTCGATTCCCGCACAAGACGTTTTAATCGAAATCCAAGTTAACGATTAAATCATCGATCGAAAACTGGTTCTTTCGCCACTTTTCGACACTTACACAAGTTCTTCCGCGTTTTACAAGGAGTCAAAATCTCGCGAACGTCTCATTTGCAAAAGCCTCGCCTCTGAAACACCAAACTTTCTACATATACATAGAAGCTCGATTGAAATAAGAAGAAAGAAAGTGAAGATTAGATTTTTCTTTTCCAACTCCTCATTTACAACGCACGATCATCGTTCCCGTCCGCACAATATATTCGCCTTACTTCTCGGCATCACACATCCAAGCGATTCCAGGACAAAAACAATAAATTCGACCGCTCGCTTACTCTCTCTCTCTCTCTCTCTCTTCTCTTCCGCAGATTTTATGCAAATGGCACGATGCATGTAATGCCCACATCGGTCTCCAGCGCACACGCGGTTAAACGAGCTCACACACTCGCACACAGGCAGAATCTCGGGCTCGCCACGCACACCGTGTAGCCGCAGAGCCTCCGCAAGTGGGTTAATGGCGAAGCGGTCGTCGTGTGCATCAGCATCACAGCGAGCCACCCGTAGGCTCTCGATCTTGACGAGAGCCGATTCTCTCTCTCTCTCTCTCTCTCTCTCTCTCTCTGGTGTATATATATACATACGCGAAGCGCTCGCAGATGATCGAGGCGAAAAGAGGCGAAAGGGGTTCAAACGGGGGCGACGCGCGCCTGCACCTGCATCCGATTGCAGGTCGGACACGCGCGCGGGAGACGCGCACACTTTCTAAGCATTTTTGACCACTTAGAAAGGAGAAAGGAGATTTTCCCCGCGCCATTGGAAATCGAGGAGGACGTGTACTTGTATGTGTATATATATAGATGAGAGTGTACCGCACGTAGATGAGAGAAGCCCCTCCGGACACATCCAGATTTCTCGGGTTTCTTATATCGAAGCTTATCCTCCTCTTATTATCACCATCGCCATTATCATTTTAGCATTATTATTATTACTATTATTATTATTATTATTATTACGAGTTTTATATCTCTTCGGTAGGAGGATAATCGAGAGGCCACCGTGTTCTCCTTTTGAACGTCACCGCGGCTTCCCGCTTCTTCTCTTTTTACTTTTTTTTCTTTCTTACCTTCTCGATTCTCTCGCGTTCGTTTCTTTTTTGACTTGCACGACTGTTTCTGGTTCATTTAACTATATACCTATACAGAGTGAAGGTACCGACCGGAGATGCCCTCTCTTAGCGAGCGCGCGTCGTGACGTGTGTTATAACGGAATGTCGAGGTGATTTTTTGGATTTCAAAGGGGGTGTTAAAGTCCTACCGTTATACCACTAAAATGTTTTACCGATCGGATCCTGAATAATTAGTAACAACTAAATAAATACTTGAAATTATGCAAATCCCAAATACAACTGTGCACTTCGTCTATGAATCATCTGTCATCTGGCAAAGTTTCATGTGAACATTTCAATGACTCCTTAAAAAAAAACATTCTTGTTCTGAAAAAATTCGCTTGTTTCGAAACAAGAACTTTCTAAGGTCTCATTGAAATATTTACTTGATACTTTGATAGATGATAGATGATAGATAATTCATAGACGAAGTGAACACCTATATTCGGAATTTGCATAATTCGATTTTTTTTTAATTAATACGATAAATTTATTTATACTTCTCAGTCGGGGAAATGTGGGGCGGGAAATTTAAAATTCTAATTGACTTAGTACCTACTCCCTTAATTAGATCTTTAAGCCTCAACAGATTCGGTATATTTTGGTGTGCAGAATCGGTGCCATTCGTGCATTGAATGCATAATATACGCATTGGCAGCATTAGCGTCTAGGGTATAATAGTCGTAACGCTTTGTTCTATACTAAATATGGGACGTATGCATTCTTAAGAAAGTGATGGCCAGATGTTGAGAAGCGCTTAAACACACGATTTCATTGGTTACGGGAGGATATCAGTTTTGAATGGCGCCAAAGTTTAAAATATTGGCATATAAATTAATATTTTAATTCAAATTTATGAAAGACTTACTTAAACGAATTATTTAGTGTATAATTCTTTCAGAGTTTGTATAAGGATTTTACTTTAAACTAAATTCTGTTTTAATATTATTTAATAACATCATAAATTAGAATGCGGCGTAATTATATTGGTTTAGATGACACTAAGAGTTTGTGAGAAAGATTATTAATTAAAGGCACATAAGGCACACAGAGTGCGCATGAATTTTGCTAGTCTAAGTAAAAATACCATGGTTATTCGTATTTTGATTTTCGGTAGATCGATTTCTTGCTGCTACGAAAATGTTGCTAAAGATTTCATTGTAAAAAAAATTATAGCTGAACAATTCAGATTCATTGACATTCATATAGAAATACCAAAATAGAAAAAAATACTATTATACAATACACGAAAAATATTAATATAATAGTTCTTTAGATGCATATCGCTGACTCCCATTTACAATGTTTTAATGTACCATTATATTTACCATGGAGTGCGCGGTAGCACACCTATGTCAAGTATTATCAGAGCACTGCAAGTTTCACATTATTAATAGATGATATCCAGTAGCACGATTGAAAAGTGTGTCAAGCGGTTTGAACGGAAAAAAAAGTTAAGTTCGAAAGAAAGGCACGTATACCAATCGTCAAGAACAATTATCTCATTCTTCGTGAACTCCGAGCTCATATCTCGAACGTTCGTCGTGACCCACGTTGATTAATTCCACTCCGAATAGCTGCGTAGCAAAGAGAAACAAGAACACACAGGATCACACCTTTTCCAGCCGAGAGAAAAAGAAGTAAGAGAATCGGCCCCGTCGGATATAATAATCGTCGATTTAAGAGATGCGAGCCCTCCATTGACGGTGCATCCTCTCTTTTTCTCCGGGGACATCAGAGAGTCTGGAGAAACCGCGTGTAGACATGCGTGGTATGCGCGACAGTCCGAGTCGAGTCTTAACGCATATATTGAATAACGAGCTATGCGGATACGTCTTTGTACTGCAGTTGAGTTGCGCTGCCTACCATTTGGCCCGCGTGTCTTCAATGTCACACGCACGGTTCGTCGTGCGCGATAGAGCTATTGTGCGGCAAGGTCGCGTCCTATGCTCTCATTAGGCCTGTGTCCCGTCGCGCTATACGAGCTGTTGCTTCGTCTGTGTGGATCGTCGAAAAGAGCCGTTAACCCGTGATGCATATTCAAAATAGCCGCTGACGCCGCTTCGAACCAGCACTCGAGTACTTTTGTAACAGGATGAATTCAGACTTGGCTGGAACGATTATTTGGATCCAGCGCCACGCAAGGAAAGACACATTTGTAACGATACTGCTATAACAATGTGAAATAAAACTACAGCATCCTTTATCTCGATCCTTGTATTTCTTCTTTTGAAATGGAAAAGTTATTACAAGTAGAGGTGAAAATTTCTTTGAACATTCACATCCCGGAAGTTCTTATGGGCATATACTGTTTTAACATTTGCAACTGATAATTACAAATAAAAGATTAATAAAGATATAAATTATCTTCATAACTAATTTTGAAAATGAATGTATTATATTGATCCTGTACCTAATTATGTTCAAAGAAAAATATGGTATAGCTACTCTGAAGAAATTAAAAATTGAATAAATAATTTTTTTAACTAAGTCCTAGCTTACTTGTTTCACCAAAGCATTCGAATTGAAAATTTTTAAAATAATATTTTTTGTTAAAATTACCACGCTAAAGAGGTAAGCATTTTTCGCATAAATGCAATAAAACCTCCGTAGCAGTCAAGTCTTATAAATAAAGTTTTGACAATCACTGATTCACTGTTAATTCATAGTTGTTGCAGAGAACTTTTTTACTTGACGCACACAAAACAGACATAAATAAGTACGGCGGATCGAAGAATGTAGCTCGATTCAATTAAAATTTCTCTCACAAATCTTTATTAACGAGAGTTACTCCTCATTCCCGTGAAGAGAATCGGCAAAAAGCAGTTCTCGTTTAAGAAAGATCTTCGTAGAGCTTTTAATTAATCTCATAGAACGGGTATTTCTCATTGAATCTGCACTAACCTATTGCCTACAACCGTAAACAATAGCTTCCACCTTTTTCCCACTACAATTTAATGCTGCCTATATCTCGGTAAACATTTTATTCTTTCAAACTTTCCATCTTTTTCATAGACCATCAATATAATTTTACGATTTACCAAATGATTTAGTATAGTGATTATAAAAGTATTGTAACGTTCACCTACAGGTATAAAAGTTCAAGATATGGTATAGCTTTTAGTGTTTCATAAAATCAAAACAAAATTAAAATCCCTTGACCATAAAGAGCCTATAGTCTTAGAAATAAATCTGTGCATCATCTATGTATAAAATACGTTTATATTATAATAGTAATTACTACTGTTGGAAGTTTTATAGTTCAATAAATTGATTATGTATATTTCAATTATTTTAATGAACTCTATTGAGATAGAAAATATAAATCCTGATGTAACTCCTAGATAAGAACATAATTTTATTAACAAATGTACCTAATACCTGGTTTAAGTAATATTCATATTATTTTCATGTGGCTCTGTAACATAATGTATTACACATATATTGTTTTATTAAATTAAGCAATCAAGTTTTCATTTAAACTAATAAGATAACTTTATTTTTAATCAAGTTATTTTTTTTATAACAAATACGGGATTCCCACGGGATCCTGTTTTATTTTATCAACGACATTTTACTTTTCTTCATCCGAAAATAGGCTAGTTTCCAAGGACGCAAAGAATCAGAGTCTTTATCGATCGAGTCATTTATAACGCTTGTTGCTAACAGATCGGCACAATATATATATCTCTTAGCTAAATTCAATTTGAAATGCTCATAGTGCATTATTCATCAACATACATCTCACGGTATATGATAGTGGAGTGCACTTTCAATTGTCTCTGAATAAGAAAGTACGACATCACTCGCGTCTAATTCAATTTACCTTCTTCTCTTTTTACACCCTATATTTTATTCAAATAAATTTGATACAAGTATACCGCAACCAAGCAGAAAACACAGGCATATACATGTACTACAGACAAGTCCATATAGCAACGCGGATTTCGCTCGAGCAGAGACATGTCGGGGTCGTGTATCTATATAAACCCGATCCGAAGTGGAGCACATCCTCGGCTACAGTAACAAACCCATCAATTCCGAAAAGCTCTGAAATGGCTAAGTCCAACACACATATGCGCACGACGCACGTAGAGAGTGAGAGAGAGAGAGAACTTAAATTAGCATGCAATCTCATCATCAAAGCCGAGGCAAACTCGCAATACAATCCCTTTCTCTTTCTTTCTCCCCGCGTATATTATACGCATCGGTAACTGGAACGGTTCCTCATCTCTCAATCGCATTTCTCTCTCTCTCTCTCTCTCTCTCTCTATCTCACTCTTTCTAACAATCTCACGGCAAACATACGTATATACACACACGTTCCCGCGCCGAATCGGAGCTGTTTCTACCGCGATGCCCCGGCGCAAGATCTCACGATCGGATCGCTCGATATCTATATAGTCGGCGTGTGTACAGGCTGGTATAATGCCGCGCGCGAATTAAATCCAGCGGGCCGACATAGTCATGCGTGAAAACAGCGATTGGCACAGCACCGCATAGGGGGAGAGGCTCTATATAGAATACTCGAGAGAGAGAGAGAGAGAGAGAGAGAGAGAGAGAGAGAGAGAGAGAGGAAGGAGGAAGGAAGTGCGTCCGAGGGAGACGATTAGGACGAGGTCTTGCCGCGCAGTGATGATGACCCAGATTCCGGCCCAGAAAGTATTGAAGGAGGCTGCGGTAAGTACGCGATCATCGGTACCACTGCACGAAGGCTCATTCCGGTCTATCTCTCTCTCTCTCTCTCTCTTATATTATAAAAAAAACTCTTTCTCTCTATGTATTATAAAATATCTATCTCTGCAGCAACTCACAATCGGTCCGACAGTCGTCGTAATAATAGTTTCTCCACGCGCTGCTTCGTGTCGCTCCCTCGTTTTATGTATACCTACAGCTCTCCATTGCTCTGTATTACATCGGTTTTTGCGCCCGCGATCCGCGGGCGAGCTGCTGGCAGACGCGTTTCTTTCTCTCGCAGCTCGCTTCTGTTTCTCTGTCGTATTTATTTATTATTACCCAGGTGTTTTATGGGTATTCCGGTAAGAGGCTTGCGATGCAGGGCGCGTGATCTCGCTGCACCGGCCATCGATGCCGCTTGTTATCTCTCTTTCTAGACGCGAGCGCGAAAAGTTTCTTTTCCGAGAATCGGAAGCACGCGCACGCGCGGCTCTTGTATACAGGTGAAAATATGTGTTTTCGGGAAAGATTCTTTATTATTGCTGTGGCGAGTTTCGAAAAGGTATGCATTTAAAGTGCTGCATAGATTTCCTCAAAACCTGGATAATAATTGTATTCATTTTATTGCGATTCGATGATACGGATCATTTCTATACTGTGTCAGAGTGATTGCCGCAGTAGTGCAAATTGACTTGAACCTAATATTCCTTGGTGTATATTTTAAGTTTCGATGTGAAATCGCGGGAATATTTGTACTCGTTGATGGGCGTCCTAAAACGTGAAACACGTCCCGGCAAGAAAGCGAAAATAGGACCACTTTTGCTCAATATAGTCGATTGCAATTATTTAAAGCGATATCGCTCTTACTCACTCGACTTCAAAAGATACTATATAACAGTATACAGGCATTAATTGAAAATCATATTATATAGCGCTTTTATATAATTATTATCGATGATGGCCGTTAACACAATAGCCGAACTGAATCATTGATTGATTTATTAACCAAAGTTCGCCTGGCTACTGTCGGCCTTAAATAGCCCGTAATTTCAAGGCATCGCGTTCGTATTGTCCATCCAACACACGCACGCGTCCATATCATTCTCATCTTCCCGAACGAAAGCTGCGTTCGCGCTTCCGAACGAGTCAATCGCTCAAATCCAATCTCAGCCCGCAGTCTTTCTTCCGCCAGGTATACACTGCGGCGTATCATATTATACGTGTATCAATCGTCTTTTCACCCACGTCCCATCCTTTCTCCCGTTGCCCCTATATATATGCGCACTTTGTCAAACCATCTCTCTCTCTCACACACACACACACACACAGACAGACAGGCAGACACATATAGACGCGGTAGCCCGCACCGATGTACATGCATGCGCATATTATACACGAAGGAAGAGGAGAGAGCGCAAAGAGCGAAGACAAGCCGAGAGAGAGAGAGAGAGAGAGAGAGACGATGCAGAGCGTGTGGAACGAGTGGCCGAGAGAGTGGAAATGAGAGCACGGCCCATAGAAAGTAGGAAGGGGAGGCTATAGCCGTCGCGCCGGCAGCCGGACGGTCTCAGTCGTTCGTGGGCCTCGAAGGACGAAAGAGGTCGAGAAGAGGGCACACTTCCTCCTCCGCCTCCTTCCTCGAGACTATACCATATATATATATACACACACACATATCTCTCTCGCTCTCACTCTATATATCCACTCTCTCGGCTCTCTGTGCGCGTGCAGTGTGCAGTGTCTGCGTCGCGCACGCGGCAGCTCCTCTTCTTCTGTTCCTCCCTTCCGCACTCGGCTCTCCCCTGGCAGTCGGCGTGTGCTCTCTCTCTCTCTCTATCTGCGTGTTGCTACCGCTGCCGCTGCTACTGCTGCTGCAGTCGGCTCGGTTCCGCTCTTCTGCTCGGCACCGCGGGTTCAGTCGACGATCCGACTGGCTATCTCGCGGCCACGCCAGCCCGATTGCTGCATATATACCGAGAGAGCTGCTGCCGTCGCTCCGCTGTATAATAGCCGCGCCGTTCGCTCGCGCGACCAATCGCTCGCTTCCGCTCGCCGCCGACGTATACACACACGCGCGCCCGCGCATCTGGCTGTGCTTTTTTTTCGCGTCAAACGTTTTGGACGTGTAGTCGGTGACCCTCGGAATCTCGCTGGACAGCTGAGCTTTTGCTGTATATCCGTTTTGTTGGGTAAAACTGAGGCTTTTGCTTTTTTTTTTTTTGTTATCCGGGATAACGGATTGCGAGGATAAGTTACGAGGATGCGACACTATTTGCTGATTGGGATTCTGGTGCTATGCTGCATTCAAGGTGAGTTTTTTCTTTCTTCTTCTTCTTTTTTTGTTCGATGTTTTGGAAAGTTTTGGGTATATAGGGTGTGTTGACCCCGATTTCAACGTGTTCTGCTTCTTTTACGGTTCGCACCTTAAGTATATGTATAGGTATAATACTATGTGTAATAGGTATACGTACTTATAAGTTTGTATAAGAATAAATTTCGGATAAATTAGACAATACGTTTTGTTTCTTTGATCATTCTGTTAACCAATATTTTTATTTTACTTTTTTTTTAATTTCACCGTTATAATTGAAATTCTTTACATAGTTTTTAACTACATAGATAATATAAGGTCAAATTGGCGTGTTTCGTCAGATCTTACTTATAAAAATAAAAACCGCTGCTAATTCATTGACACTTAGCTTCCTCTAACTTAATGTTTTGTTCTAGTATACATTTATTATATAATTTATAAATAAAGTAAGTAATAAAACCTATTTAAAAATAGTTAAAAAATTATATAGGAAATTTTAAAAAATTAATTTTTAAATTTCTCAATTATTATTAAAGTTTTAAATACATTTGTAAATTTTATATTAGTCTTCTATGTACAAAAAGAATGATAATTTTTTTTTTGGAATTCATATACAAAAATTATTTTGAATCACTTTAAAATTTATTTATTTTTTGAATATATTTTTAATATTAACATAAGTTATTAATTAATGTTTGTATGCTTATTTTAATTTTTTCTTCATTGCATATTTTTTTAAAGTTCTGTCGGTTTGTTCGTTTTGAAAAAAATATTTTTATTTAGGTACTTTTTACAATATATTTATTTTACAATAAATTTAAAAGATTCTGAATTTGTCATCTGTCCAATTGAGTCGCCTTGGCCACGTATCTTGAAGGATTCGAAACTTTAATTTTTATTAGTTTTCTTAAGACACATCTAATAATAAAATTTGGTAACTAATATAGAAATACTACTTGTGAATCATTTTAAAATTTATTTACTAATTTTTTATTTATCTATTATATGCTTGTTAAGATTTGCTTTATCCAATACTTTTTTAGAATTTGATATGTTTTTATCATCTTATATTTATAATTATTTTACATTTAAACTATTTAATACAATATCTCGTTAAATATATGAAAATATTAATATCTTTGATTATAATATATCCAAAAAATTTTAAACCAATATTAATTTATCAGATATATTAAAGAATGATAATTTAAAAAATTATATTTTGAAAGTATTTAAAAATACAAATCAAATGAGACGTCAAACATCAAAACTTATTAAAAATATAGGTACAGCTCTAAAAGTACAAAAATTGTATTTGTATATAAAATTTTGAAAAGATTACAGCAGTTTTACTCCTGTTTTCGAATGCTATAGAACCTCAATGTTTTCATAATATCATTTTTTCAAAAAATAACAAATATTCATGACTGAAAATTTAACAAATCCATGCTAATAAAGATTTATAAAGAGATTCCAAAGTTATAACCTATGCTTAAAAAAATGATGTTTTTAATATTACAAAAGAACGACGCAAGCTATTTTAGAAAATAATATCTCAAATTGTAAGTGATTAAAAGCTCTTTCTAACTCATATTGAACATTTTTTAAATATTAAAATTTTATACAACAAAAAACTAAAAAACTAAAAATTGAAAAGTCATTTTTTAAATAAAACAAAAGAAAATCGATGAATCTTAAATATTATTTCTCAACCGCCATCCCACAAAAAAAAATGAATAAACAATTTTTATATTTAAAAATCGGTTCATACATTCTTGAGATACAGATGTATACGTATATTCATACACGCACACACATACAGACACGAATAAAAAAATTTCTCTGAAATATTTTATTTTTGTTCCAGTAATGTTAAAAAATATTTTTAAGCATTTTTGAAAAAAAAAATTTTTTTCACTGATTCAAAACTTCCTTTTTGAAGAAGCAATATTGTATGATTAACACTTAACGAACATTTACTGGTTATATTATTACGAACGAGTTAGTAGTTGCAACAAACGATTTATTTTCGTAGCATATTATACTACAAGTTATTATAAGAAATAATAAATGCACGTGCGTCAAATGTTTCAGACATCTTAAATTTTTGAGAGTATCATAGACATAACATAGTAAGAAGCACAATTGCAATGAAAACAAGTGTTGTGACTGCTGCCGAAACCAGATAACTGGTATTACCAGTTACGATAACACGAGAATCACGAGAATCACGAGAATATCTCAAGCCTACAGGAAGTACTTTAGTTTTACGTGGTAATTTCGGTAAGAACCCCTCCTTTACTCTTCAAACGTCGAAAAAACTTACCAGCCTCCGCTCGACTATATAAGCAGCGCGCACTATATGTGCGCGTTTGCATAATGGGCCTTTAATCGCTCCACCTCGAACCCCGTGCCACGTCAACGTTTTCCCCCGTCGCGCACGTGCCCCTTTTTACTCTTCATTTATAAAATATACGTACCCCACGCTGCAGTGCAAAAGAGTCTAGATCTGCGTGACAAAACATTTCGTAAACAGATAAATTACACCTATTCCGTGAGTCATATAGAAATCCGACTTGACAAGTATTTTAATACCGCGGAGTTCAAAGCCTATATAATTTTCCCATTTGCAAACACCGTGATAATAACAATGATTAATAACGTATAATTTGGCTCGTGTGTAATTTGTAGTGGAAATTCAATCGATCAATAATATCGTATTACAATCGGCTAAATTTTCTATTAAATTATGAAAAAAGATTTGTATGAAAATTTTGAAATGTAAATTCGGAATCTAAAAATATAGAAATTATATATATATTCATCTTGGAATTACTGGAATTATAGATCGATTGAATAAGGAATATTAATATTTCAAATATGCATTTTAGTTCTCTATATATTCTGTCACTATAAAGCGCTCTTATCGAAGGTGGTTCAAACACAAAGGATAGTGCGCTACAACAACTTACTTTTTTTAGGAACCATTGTTTGCGGAAATGTGAACTACTTGAATCTGTATAGTTCACAGATTTCCTTTGTACTCATTGAAATACTAACGCAAAATAAAGCAATGCAAAACTATATTTTATAATTATAAAACACCTAATCTTTTAGGAAACGATAAATTAACAAACTAAATTGCCTGTAATCTATTCTCAAATAATATACAACTATGAATTTCTAAATGAAACACAGTATATGATCGCAAGTTGAATCGATATTGAATGATTATTGAATCGCCGGTCGATATGGTGAAGAAAGGGAGGGGGCAGTTACCAAAGATTGAAAATGAACGTTATGGACGCAAGCATGCGCGCACACACTCTATTATCATTATTATAAGTCTAAGTATTATACAAGGGGGTGGAGGGACGTACAAGGGGAGGGGGAGGAAGAAGTCTGCGCTCGTCTTGATGAAATGCCCGTATCCTTTAGAATGACTGTACACGCGTACACTCGCGCACACACGTCGGGCAAATGAGTAAATATTTAATTACGCTTTCAGCCCCTTTGTCGTGGCGCGCGCGCGCGTTCGGTGATGCAGCTCTCGCTGTATGCACTTCGATCTCTCCGCAGCCCATATGGAGGTACTTAATTGAAACTTCAATTCCATTCAATCGGGCGCGTTTAAACAAATTCATTGCCCCATAAACTACTTTTACCCTTCCTCTTGCAGCATCTTCGACCAGCCAAGTGCTATTCAGCCTTTGCGTGAGAAAAAGAGAGAGAGAAAAAACTGGCGGAGAAATGCGGCTCAACGTTTCACGTTTGAAAGAAAGGAAGACTCGTTATGTATCTGCGGCTACGGCTATATGTAACGGCTCGAGGGAGAGAGAGATATAGAGAGTTCGAAAATGTCCAATTTAAAAAAGGCCGCGGAACGTATAACTTTGTTACGCGGGAACAAAAGCACGAAGCGCGCAGCTCTGTATATTTATATTTTCGGCTCGCCGCGCGCGCACGTAATTGATCCATTGCGGGAGATTATGTACGAGAATTTGAGAGCGCGTACAGTAACGATAACGACACAACCGAAATTTCAGCTCTCTCGGCAGTGTTGGGCCGCGCGCATGAGTCCGCGGATGCTACGAGTGAAAAACAAAGCTCCAACACAGTTCAAAGTATTCGGACAGATGTATATTATACGAGTCGGCTTCAAGAGGCTTATCATCAGTGCGAAGCCGAAAATTTCGTACTTAAAAAGTAATGCACTTACCGAGGCATCGGCTCGAAAAAAAATTCCACACACTAACGTATCTTTTGACTTGTAACAGAGAATAATCACTGTTGTAAATGTTTTAGGCTATTTTAAAAATATCTAAAATTATATAAGAAACTGCGCGTCTTATCGCCCTAATGAATTAATATTATAATAAAGTGCCATTTCAAGTTCAAGTTTTGTAGTTAATAAAGTGATATGCAAATGATTGGTAAATCGAGCATTGAAACTCTACTCGTGTACATAACTTTGTATTTAGCGGTCGGAAAAGAATAACGTAGTCTGAATTTGATGTAGTGATCAAAGCGTATATAGCTGTAACATATATATACTGACCGCAACGACCTAATAAAACATATATAATTTCGCCGAAGACACAGAGTCAGTAAAAGGATATATATATACAATTTGCTGCATTTTAACGTACGCATAACTAGTCGAAATGAGACATTGAACGTGTACCACTTAGAAGTAAATATATACACACACGCGCAATCCGTTACTCACTTTAACGCAGACAATACGTATATATATCCTTTAAATATATTCTCCGCGTTGTACACACTTCCATATGCACAGAACGACTCTTTGGCACTGACTGTCCAGCCATAGAAGAGCCTGTAAAGTCGTCGAGCGACGGGAAGCTGAATTACAGCTAAAAGTCAGACGCTCCGCGAAGATTTGCGAGCCACATATAGATATATAATATAAGGGACAATGAGAAAGGCTCTATATAGGCTCTATAGGCCAAGGGAGAAAGGCAGCGAATCGCGGCGTGCGTCCCAAGTACATAGAGGTGATAAGTTGAGAGCGTCGAAGCGACTAGTCTAACGAGAAGCGCGCCTCCGATACTAAATCAAACGAGCGCGCGAGCTCGTGCCTTCTCTTTCTCTCTCTCTCTGTTGCACCGCGGGCGACGAGAGGGGAAAAATTAAATGCCGTACCGCACACTCGCTCAGCGAGAACTGGAATTACACGCTCTTTCTGCGGGACGTGTGTTTCGTCTGGCTTTTTTCTTTCTTTCTTTCTTGTTCGTAAGGAATAATTCACGCTTCCGCGAATTAATCGAGTTAGGACTGTAATTGCAATGTGTGGGACGTTTTACGAATGAGTGAAGGATGACGGTCGAGATGGTGCGTCTTGGGTAATTGAGACTTTACTAATTTTAACGAACCTCGTTCCTATTGTTAAAGATGGGTGTTACCAATCAATTGTCTTGCATAGTTTATTTTTGGATAATTCTTGTTAATGGGATTTGGTTTGGTTTGCTCGATCGGGTTTGTATTAGATTTTCGAGATTTTTCTTTTTCTATTCCACGCATAAAACAACTTATTATTACCGTTAATTATTTATTGCGAGATTAATGTGTTAAAATGATATATCGTTGCGACAATTTCAATAAATAAATATATATTCATATTGAATTAATCACATAATTTCTCTTTTCCAATACTAAGTTGAACGATCCAATTACCGGATCGCCAGAACAAATTCAAAATCTTATCACTCTTACAACTTTATTTACAGAGTACGGGAATCAGTAATTTCGGTGAAAATTTCTTTGATCATAACCATACGAAACGATCGCTTCTCTATCTAAACTATAAATAACCGCATAAAACTGCACAATTATCCGATCTACAAGTTATAAATAGAAAATGTATATACCTGGATAGAAAAAGCAAATTCCGTACAAGGGGGCCGGCTAACTTTTCAATGCACGACTTTTATAATTGCTCAGCGATAATGGAACTCGTAGTCGCGCACACACACCTATTTCAAATAACACACATCGTTTACCCGGTGGCCAGTTCGATCGTTTATTCTTCTTTTTTTTTTATTGTCCAACCTGTTTATGGTCCACATACACGCTTCCTGGCTCACCCTGGTTATAATCCAAACGCGATACAAGGTTACGCCTCGATGAGGACGAGGTAAAACTAGGCGACGCGCAAGATCGGCGCTCCTCGCTCTTGCTGCTGCTGTCGCTGCTGCTGCTGCTATAGAGCCGAGAGCTTTATTTGTGTAGTTTGCCAAGTGGGTTAGTTGCGTATATACGTGACGCGCGTATAATGTTTGAGGCTCGTTATGGACGATTATTGTGGGGAAACACACCGAATTAGTTTGGTGTAAAGGAGATCGAGAGATATTATATTATAGACGACACGAGTTTTCTAGTCGAAGGGTTCTCGCGTTGCTAATTTGCGAAGTGCACTTTTTTTCTAGTGCGTCAGATTTAGAAAGATAATACCCAATTAGACGTACTTGGCATTATTTTTAATGACGACAGTAGATGAAATTTCTTTCTGTTTAGATTGATTTTGTCCGTAGCCTATACCAGATTAAAAAGTAATTGTTGCTTACCGTCAAGAAAAAAGTTGAATAAATATACCGTAAAAGTTAGCATTTATCTACTCTATGAATACTATATATGGTCGTGAAGCTAGAAACTGCATAGATTGAAAAAATGAACTTACGGCGCTGGCATAACTAATTATAAAAGAAATGTAACGGAGAAAGAAAGTCAACTGTACCAGTGGCCATTGAACCGGTAAATTTTGGCTGGTCACCTTAATTATTGCTAATTACGCTTCAATGCAAATAAGATCGGATGCCGAAATCTTTTTTCGTTTCACCCCGAAAGCAGGTAAATGCGAAAGTAATTGGAAGTGCGCGCTATTGGTATGCATTCATTCTTCATATATATACGGTTCGTGTAATTCCACGTACTTGCAAACTTTAAATTGAATGCAACAGCTTCGAGTTTGCTAGTAAAATTACAACGTTTGGTATGTACTCAAGTTCAACCCTAAATAGGTCTGATACTTTTACTGTGCTTCTTCGGCAGACATATATTTTAATTAAAAATTCCACATAAAAAGTTTTAATTAACTAAATTTACTGGTGCTCAAGAAAGTTAATTAATGCTTTTTATGTTGAAGTGTAAACTAGTTTGCGATCTACATATTATGCATCTACTATGGCTAACAGTTTTTTTTTATTCTTGTTACTGGTCAAAATGTTGATACATAATATACAAATGAAGTTTTATACGTTGTTAATCACGATTGGAGTTTCGTACAATCAACTTGTTTATTTATGATTTAGCTAGATTTTCTTTTTATTTATAATGGTGTATAATTATATGTATTTTACAAGGTTTTATCATGAAACTTTTACAAAAGTAATGTGAGTTTAGCCATAGCGTAAATATATATATAGGTCAAAGTCACTCGTTTGAATATCCGTGTGACTTTCAGTACAATTAACCCCGAAAATCACAAGTTTCCTACACCTAAACGACAGGAACTCGAGAGGTAACATTAATTCTCAATCCTGTGACAATGAGCCTTTATTTCTAACAATCATTTTCCTTTTCGCACGGTCGTAAAGCAGGGGAAAGGATCTAGCAGATAATCAAATACGGCCAGATCTGCTTCATTTCGAGACGATAATATCTCGTCACACGTATAACATTGCTATTGAGATTTAGGTCCCATTTACATACTACACTTTGTCACTGTAATATTGTTTCACTTAAGAAACTGGACCAATACAAATTGTTAAACATAATTAATGCAACGAAGGGCACCAAAGCTCTTTATCACACACAAAGGTGAAACAAAGCAGTTCTAGTCGCTCCACTTCCTCGCTGCAATTTCGAGGCGAATAAGCGAACAAAGCCAATAAGAGAACAACGGTTCATTTACCTCAATATATATATAGAAGTGTGGTGGGCGCGCGAACTTAAAAAACACCATTGACACTTAAAGTTAACTTCGCAGGCAATTACATCGAACATAGTTCGAGCTTTGCGTATATATATACATACTCGAGGAGTCGCAAGTAATTGTCACAGCTATAGCCGCGAGCATTCACATCCCATAAAGCCACTGCGCTGCGGGTCTCTCTTCATCTTTTTCGCGAGTATATCGGGTCTATCGGGTGCAGCAACAGCCGAGAACTTGTATAGATTGTATGAACACACCGTCCTTAGGCGACGGCAGGCCGTATAATTGCGCAAAAATGACGAGACCCATTGAGAAGTTATATATGTATATACACAACGACGACGACTGCGCTGCACAAGTTGTATCCGCGAACATATACATATAGTTATACACTCGCGTGTTTATTGCGTTCTATCTTTCTCGCGTGGATGTGTTTATGTGTATATACAATACATGGCTCTTTGTCTAACCTGGGGCATTATTGCCAAGTGATTCGAAGACTTTGGATGTGAATAATGGAAGCGCTATAATGCGTGTGGGATTGTTTGCGGGGTGTGTACCGTTGCACTTCTCCAACGAAATGTGTTTGATATTTTTTGCCTGTTTTTGTTTTCTCTGACAAAAATGGGAAAAGTTTTCTGTGGAATAGAGTTTTCTTTTTTTATATAAACCGTCATAAAAACGTGGAAATGTTGTATACTTGTGACATTTGAATATGCTATATGCAAACAGATCATATTCTGATGCATGCGACCTCATAAAACTGTAACAATTTTATATTCGCAGATTTCTTTTCTACATATACATAAAATGTTCGCTTAAAGTATGAAAATTTATCAAACATTGTGAATATTATCTTAAGCTTGGCGATAGAAAATATAAAAATACAATTTAGGATTATAACTTATTCGTATAATATGTCAAACTCTCATATCGTGGTAGCTTTTGGAGAAAGATACTAAAATCACATCTAAACGGATAAACATCTTAATGTAACAATAATAACTGTGATAAAACTGTATCTAAGATAATTATAAAATTATACGTATAAGTAGTACGTATTATCAATCACTCTCATTAGACTTGTAGAAAAAAAATATCTTGAAAGTATGTCTTAATATTCCAGTCCCAGTATCCGAAAGTAAACATAATTCTCCATATTTACAGTTATACGCTCTAATAAAAGCGGTTCTTCCCTAGCTTTCTTAATTCTTCTTCATCTTTTGTCGATCCCTAATCATCCACATCTTCATCCGCATTGCTTCTCCGATCTAGCACCGCGCACACAGAAGCATCCTTTCGTCACTGCACACATATACAGTCCATATACAAAGCCGAGTTCCACGTCTTTATGGCCTGACTTATCACATACGCGAGCTGCGCGACCAACGCTTACACATAGCCGCAACACTATAGGAAATCGCATCGAGGTTGATGTTTAACGCGGCCTCACGCGCGGCTCGACCCGTTCTTATATATAGTCGCACAGATTTGGTTCTATCGATCACCTGACCGATAATAACGAGGTGCATTATAATATTAATTTTACTGCGCCTGGAATTTCAAGATCGGCCCCAAGCCCTTGATCGATCGAACTTTCACTTTCTTATATAGATGGTGCGTGTAGTCTCTTCTTTCTGCGCACCGCGGCAGATCTAGCACGCGCGGCTTTACGCCTGTGTTCCTTATTGCCTTGTCTTAGAGGTGAGAAATTTCAAAGGTAATTGTGTTCGTAGCTATAGGGAATAATAATTCTGTACCTTGACTATCAAGTTCGTCGAGTCAAGATTTTCTTCTTTGTCGACTATCCATCTATAACCTGCAGCAGTTGAGATGTTAGCATAACATTCAAATGTCCTGTCCAAGTGCAACACAGTAATTTCAAATACAATCAACGTCCAAGTTGCTATAAGTACTCGACGTCGCATTCATTCTCTCAAATGCATTGTAATGTATGTAATCGTCCGATCGATATACTTAGACGCACGCGGATAAAAAGGCTCGAGCCAACGAAATTCCGGAAAATTATGCAGCGCTATACGTCAATGGTTAACTCGTGTTTACCCGCGCGGGTTAACGGTATAAAAATTAACATATCGCCATGAAATCCAGAGCGCATATACATCACCGCTCAAGAATGCTCCATACCGGAAAGAGAAATATCCCCCCTTCCCCCCCCCCCCCCCCC
>UELU01144324.1:34937-52803 GCA_900490025.1 Megastigmus dorsalis
CTCTCTCTCTCTCTCTCTCGCTCTTGCTCGATACGAATTCGTCGGTAATTTCCTTTCAAGTGCAAAAATCCGAGCGCGTCGCGTCGCCTCGCGCTTGCGGCTCCTTATACCCGTTAAATCTCCTGTTCGCGCGATAAATAAAACTCTCTAGCTCGCGTAATAAAAGAAAAAGAAAGAAAACACGGGTATATATACATATATATATATATATATATAGATGAGAATGTAATTCGTTGTAAAAGGCGAAGGAGAGGTGGAGGGAAAAGGCTCGGGCCGCGCGACGGTGCGCAGGGAGCAAGAGCAACAGTAGCCGCGGAAGCCGAGGCGGCGCAGCTCACCTTCTATCCCCGTGTCCGCGAGTAGGCGAACGATGATTTTATCTGTCCAGAGAGGAGAGAACGCCTATATAGCGTATACACCGGCATTCTCTGCGCTCCTACTGCCGCGAACTACCATAAAGAGAGAGAGAGAGAGAGAGAGAGAGAGAGAGTCGAAGAGAACGGTCAGCTGCTGATGCGGTTCTTTTCTCGCCAGTCGACACACGGTATATATAATGCGTTGGCTACTTACTTACGTGCGCCGCGGCCTATACAGAGTCTATGTTCGCTTGTATGAGTAGGAAGGAAAAATGAGCCGAGAGAGAGAGAGAAAGAGAGAGAGAGAGATGGAAAACGTAGATAAGGAAGTGGCGTATTCCTCTAAATTTCTACCAAATCGACCGAATATATAGAGGAGTAAAATATGTATTCATTCGAGCGCTGGAGTGTTCAATGTACTCAATCTGTGGATTTATTTATCGTGAAGGATGAGTTTGTTCGAGTGGACGGGAATAGGATTATGTTCGTATATTTGAAGGGAAAAAGTAACGGTTTATTGAGCTTGCGTTGATGCGGGATATAGTTTCGGAAGAATATTCTTTGAGATTTACACTTAATCAAATTAATGACTATATGACATTCAATTTGAAAGGGCTGTGGAATGAATACATAGTGTCAATAACTTCCTCAGTGATATAGCAATCCAATTGTATCGTTGTATATATAGACGAGATTTTATTCCGGCTGGTCCAACTATAATTGCGTAAATGATTAGCGCGCAAGGATAAAAGCTTCCACACCGCTTCCATACGCCAATCGGAATCTCCAGAAACATACGCGCCTCCATGTCCTGCAATCTCGCGTAATATATAATAATCTGCTCCCAGAAGCTCCCTGCAAAGAACTATATATATATATATAGGATGCGGGATATAGCGAGGCTCGCATGCACGGAGAAGAAAAATCTTGATAGAGGGAGAATGAGAGATACGTACAAGCGCGCAGGATAAACTGCATGTATACAGGCTCATGACAGTGTATATATATATATATATATTGGCGAAGCGAAGCGTCGGGAGATACTATCGAAATAGTTCTATATATACGCGTGTATATTTGCCAGTGTCTGTGTGCATATACAGCACCGGAGAGGCTATATCAGCGCGCACGCTACTCGAAAATTGTAAATTATTCATCACGCGTCACCCGCAGATGAATCGGCTAATGCAAGCTGTATACGTACGCGACCACGTATCAGGCACGCGGCGGGTTTCTTGCTTACGCACAGAATGGTGCTCTTCCCCGTATATATACGCGTTGTATACTGCAAAATTGAGATCGGACGCACGTTCCTCCTCAAGGGTATACGAGCATCGTCTGTTTCGCTGCCTCGCGGTATTCTCGCTGCAGTGCGGGGTCAGGCGGAGATTTAGAATTTCCGCGCTCGAGTCTCCCTGTTTCGCTCATTACCCCGGGATTATATAGTATGTATAGACATTGCAGCCTGTATCGGCGCTATCGATGCTCGCTTGCAATATCGAGGTCTACCTAATTCAAATGTATAAGTCGTACACGTGAAATATGACAAATATGCTTTTTAACTATACCATTTAAATTGGTTGTCCGTACTGCACGGATGCATATATATATGAAAAATTGGTATGTATACGGAAACTTATTTATTTAAGTAAATTTTGTCGTTTAATAGAAGTGGGTTATTATTATCCTCGCTCTAATCGCAAGCGCTACAAGTTCCAAAGGTTGCAGTAGTTATTTCCGTTAAGATTTGTCTAAAAAATATAAATTCTTATACAATTCTTACGTACGTGAAATGCTACAGGCTACTTTTAGCGCAATTTCAAACTGGATTGTCGACTGTTTAACCCTGTAACTGTAAAACTTGCGGCTATACGTTTAAAGCCAAGATATAACCGAGATATGCACCGCATCGCTTTTGAGCGGTAGCAAACGAGTACATATATATAAGCGTAAAGCTTAGCTGCGTTTTACGTCTATATCACATCTTAATTTCCTCCTCGCTAATATAATTGAAATGCAAAATGACACTTGGATTACGCCATTATAGGATAACGCAATGTACGTTTTACCCTCGAGTTTAATATAATTTCAAATCTACACGTGATACTCGCTGTAAATATATACGCGATAACTATCAAAACTATCCTTTAACACGAGCGATTTAACATCCGAGATTCGCGTAAGCGTAGAGACCAACGCAGACACGTATGTTAATACATAAATATAATTTACCATATATACCATCATCGTACGCTTTGCGTTTTATGCACTTTCATAATGCTTATATTATAGATAAACGCTCGCAATGCACTCGAGAAACTATAAATTAATCGGATATAATATGTATGTAATATCTTTGGATAATAAGTGTTTATCGATTCGAGGCTGTTTTCTTTTTTTTGTCGAGCAAATATAATCAAGTGGCCCGCCCGCGTGTTTATTATTATTTCAGCACCGAAAGTGCTTCATTAATTTGCATATATAGAGTTCGCGCGCGCGCGCGCGGCTGGTTACATAAAAGGGATTTTTACCCAGTGCCCGCGCGTACACTTAAACTGGCGAGAACTGGTTATTCAATCTATAATATATCGGTTTAATAGAGATCAATGGACTTTGACGTAGGTAAAAATTGCTCGTATAGCAGTACGAAAGTGTTACGGTAATATAGTAACTCGAACGAAGCATATAACGTTATATACTTCTTTACGAGCTAATAACCAGTTTTTTTTCGTTTCATTCCGAATAATTCGATTCGGAACAAGTCATCTTTTCACCTTACCGTATGGGCTTTGACACCTCGAAGAACGCAATTTCGAGCTCCATTGCAATCTCCGCTCTGTCTCTCTATCTCTTCTAACCTAATAACCTCTCTCATGCTCTCCTTTGGAACGATTCACACTGTACAAATAAGCAATTACTTTATATCAGCGCGGCTCATTGTCCAATCAAGTGGGCGCGCGCACTGAATTCTCATCGTGCAGAATAAGTTCTTTTATAAAGCGCGCCATTCGCGACATGTATACTTTATCTTTGCGTGTCTCTGCGGCATCTTTTCGCACGCATCAACGCTCGTCCAAGCGCAATTGCGTTTTCAATTTCAATGACGTTACTCGCGCTCGTTAGATATAGTTTGCTTAGAGTCAGGCTGCGCGCTTCAAAGAGACAACATTTTCTAATCTCAATATTCAAAACAAATCTAATGAAACTTGGGTATGTACAGAATATAAGTACACTGTTGAAAACGAATTCGTAATGTTGTTTGTTTTTCGTTATTTTTTAAAAGTTTGTATCGATAACTATATTGCACTCGCAAGTATACCGTCGCTAAACGATAGACCATATTTTATAACCCATTTCGATCTGCATGCTTTTTTTCGATACCCCGCGCGCTCTATCCTATATATATATACAGAGTCCGTTATGGGATTTTACCTGCAATATTGGTCAGCTCGTAGATGCATCATCTCTCTTGGTTCGAAATAATCGCCGTGAAGTCGATGATTTTATATACGCTATGGTCGAGTGCGGTCGATTATTGTCTCAGGCGCGCGAGCGCGATAACTTTTAATACCCGTAAACCCGACGATCCGTAACGACTGATCCACTGATCTTATTCTGGAATAACAATCAACAGTCTTTTGTGTATATCCCTCGACTGCGGTTGTATACATTTCGATGTGTATGTACGAATGGCTCGGCTGCAGGAATGAGTTCAATAGATCTGTTTTTGTTAGAACGATGGGATTAGGCCATGGTAACCGACGACTGTTTCAATTTATTGCGAACTACATATTTTACTGATTGGATTTTTTTCACGCTCCGAATATATAGCAATGCTTTTATAGTTAATGCAACCTTGGCTAAAAGCATTATTATAAAACTCTCTTTGTAAAACTCCGCGTGTAAGAATTTCCGCTGTGTCCTATCAACGTAAACAATTCCATTGGTAATGAATCTCATTCCGTGCGCGCGACCAACCAACGTAAATGTATATCACGGCAACAAATGAAAGTGACGATGTGCGTATGCATTGTCAGCTCCTCGGCGGCGACGACGACTCGACAGACGTATACGCGCATACAGCAAATTATATGCGTTTAACTGTGCCGTCTATATATCCGAGAATGATTTAGGTCTGTGTGGTCGAGGCGTTAAAAGGCGCGAGAGAGAGAGAGAGAGAGAGGCACTTTCTTTAGGGGGCGTGATTTGTAAGGACGGAAAAGAGACGCGCATTGCCGTATACGAGAGCGGAAGAAAAGCGAAACCTTTTCGCTGCGCGCGAGATCTCCGGTGAGCTTCTCTCTCTCTCTCTTTCTTTCATAGGATATAGTATATGCGGGTCATCGAGGATTTTCAAAGCGAAGCGCTTCGTCATTCGGCCGCCTTTTACGAGCGCTTTATAAGCTTGCTTCCCATTCTATATGTGTTACTCAATACCGCGCGTATATATGTATATACTTGTGTACTCGGTACTGCTGTATAAGCTTTATTTGAAATTATAGATGATATTTGGACTTTGGTTGAAAAGCCTTAGCGTATAAATAACGGAAATTTTAAAGTCACTGAACCTGTATATATGCACAGAGCTTACATTCGTACGTCTGAACTTTTAGTTTTGTTTTATACAACATTATTCTTAATTTTTATGTATACCGTTATTTTCTTCCAAAGAGCGAACATAACATCGATTCTGAAAATCAACGGAAATGTTAAATCTTGTAAATCGCTACAGTCCCAGCTGATACAAATATTCTCATCGCGTACGCGCAGTATATATGCAATCAACGATCGCCGCGCCAACCTTGGCAATGACCATAGTCGATGCGAAAATCGAAAAAAAGGGAGGGAGAAAAAAAAAGTAAGTCGCTCTACGAACTATGTCAGCCGAGAGAAAATCCGCGACAATTACTTAATTAGTCACTAGAACACGAGTCGAGCGAGGATTTCGCTTTAACCGCGAAGAAGGTGCGAGACCTCAATAAAACAATTATCCGTAACAGGTAAAAGACGCGTTTAGCACCATACCAGACGTGTTTTATGCCATTCCTCTGGGGCGTATCGGCGTCAAAGCTATAAGAACCGCACGCCGATATATATATACGTCTTGGGAATGTTTTGTGTAACGGTTGATTTGGGGGAGGAGGAGGGAAGGGGAAATTGAGAGACACCGAGATGAAAGAAAAAAAACTTCTGGGATAGCTGCAGGAAAAAAGTCATTAGCACATTGTTCGCTGCTAACCGATGTGGGACCGACGCGAAAGAAATCGTCGAATATCGAATCAACTGTTTTTAGCATTAATTAAGTTATATACTCGAATAAACCGAGTTTAATAGGATTAATTGATAAAGTGTTTTTAACAATTTTGAATTGAAATTTATCGCGCTGTTTAAATTACATCGTTATACGAGTATACAGTCAACGGCTTCGGTACTCAAACTATGTAAATTTTAAGTGAACCAATCATTTCACATGCAAAACTGCAAACCGCAGTATGAAGTAACGGTCGCGGGTCACCAAAAAATATTAATCTTTTCTCGGTATCATAATTTTAATTAAAGAAAAAAAAACGAGGTATATTACTTTACCAGACCGTAAAAAAAGTCTAAAGCCTCTATTTTGCAGCTACAGTGGGTATTCCAGCTAAGCGTATTTCCTCGTAAAAAAATTAGTTATTTGAATCTTGAGTATCTCCGACATGAAAAATTTACATATACAAAAGGAGCAATGATTCGTAGTAAAATCTTGTGGCTATAATAAAACCTCGAACCAAAGTTGGATGAAACGATCTTCTGTAGCACTCGCAAATATTCCCATTTTACCCATTCTATATTAATGAAGCGCTTTAAAAAAGCAAAAAAAAAAAAGAAAAGCAAATGAAGGAATAAGAGCCAAGAAGTATAACTGTTTTCTGTTTCTCTCCGTGGATATAATTCATCGCTGGATGTGGCATTTTCGTGGAAGGCCGGCGGTTAACGTAATTAGTGGTGTGTCGCAGCTTGGCGGATCCTGCTGTTCTCGCGTTGAATATATATTAAAAGCATCACGGGAGGTGCAAAGATTCTGACCAATTTATACGACACTTCCGAGATATCGCGCGCGCGACGTCGCGTGTTATGGTCGTGACGACCGCGGGTGGTATAAAATACTGACTGCACATAGGGAATAATCCGACGGATGATGGATATCGCAATTAAAGATGTTGATGTATAAGCGGCTTGCCAGCGATGGACACCTTATTTTATATACTATATATATACGAGACTAATCCTTACAGGTACGTGCTTTTTTTTTCGCAGGCTGAACGTTTTCGTATACCGGTTGAGATTCTGATTTCTGCGCTTTTAGTGTAGCGCAGAGATCGCGAATAACCGATGTACACGCGAATCGATCTAAATGTTCGATTTGGAATTTTGACAAATCCATTTGTTTATACGATGCTTATAGTAGGTATCGTCCAAATTTCAACTGCGCTAGAGCTGAAAAGATCGGTTTCGCGACAAAACAATATAATAAATTAATCACGCCCTTACATTGAGCTTTACACGCAGTTCTCTAAAGTTTTACATATACTATCGCGCGACAGCTTTTTAACTATATAGCAACCGAGACTTTTTTTAAATCGCCCGACTAGCACAGCGAATGCAGCGCATCTGCGTTTTTCCCAGGTATCGTCGGCGTCACCTATACCGACATCAGCGATCGGTCGTTCGACACACGCGCAATCGCTGATATCGCGACGACGACGACGGCTGGCTTACTTCGCTGACCTCGAGACCCAGTGAGGATGTGCGAGCGAGAGAAAGAACGAGAGACGAGCGACGCTGAATTTTAAGTGGGGAGAGAGGAACCGATGCGTGTATAGCGCCCTTTTTTCCCACCTCTCGCTCAGTTGTTTTTTTCTTCTTCTCCTTTTGCTCGAGTGCGGCGTGTACGACAATCCGTCGTGCATGTCGTATAAGCTGGACACGCCAGATCGAGACGATCGACGATGTTTTTCTAGATCGTGAAACTGTGGGTTGGGTTTGCTGCCAAGGGACAATGTTGCGATAATTTATGCATAATGGATGCTGCAGCTGCGGCGCTTGGAACTAAGGGAGTTACAGTTATGATTCTATATGGGTGAATGGTGGATACCGTGAAAAGGTTGTAATAGAAAATTATTCGTTAAAGTAATTAAGCAATTATAATAATGGGGAATATAACGATGGCTAAAAGAAGCCATAATGCAGGATAATTCGTACTACCGTAAGACGAGAGGCAGCTTTGGTACATATAGAACCAAGGATTATAAAAGTCCGCATAGGTACAAATTAAAATGAGAAAACTCTTAATATTGGCTTAGGAGTAATTATTCCTTGAATAAATAGATTTTTTTTTTCATTTTCTTACCGAGGTAATGCTATCCTATACGGTACGGTAGAAGAGCATTTTTCCCTGGAATCCCTTTTTACAGCGATCATTTTTTTTTTGTTTTTTTTTTTCGAGTAAGTTATGATGTATCTTTATGTATATTAGCTATACTTTCACTATGAATTTGTTCCACTTCCCAGGAGCTTCAGGCATAAAATATTCACTTTTTTTTTGTAAATATAGTCGTTGTAAATTAAAAACATTATTTCTTTATAGAACTTTTCTTATATTCATATTAAATAAGTAAAGATTTTGATACACACTTTAAACTAAAGATGCGAAGTAGCAGTTTCTTTGTGCCTACTTTCATTCCTATATGCATTTCTTTCGCAAAAATCCTGTAGAAAAAAAAACAAAAACTCTTTTTCTAGGAAAAACTTAGCCAAGAGTATACACGATAGAATGATGAAATAATTTCAAGGTAATATAAATCATTGCACTTTTGACATGAGAAAACTGAACTTTTAAACAGCAGCATTTTTAAGAAACCAAAAAAAATATCTTGAGAAACCAGTGCTTCTGTTTTTATAAAACAGTGCGTAAGTAAATCAAGTTTATGAGGAAGTTGAGGAATTTTGAAAATCATCTCACGTCCTCGTCGCAGTTTTACATACGCAAGCGTCACAAGTTGAAACATGACTTTTTCAGCTGCTCCGGCGCATCACGTCGTTTTCTGAAAATCCTGATTCCGCAGCCATAGCGTACATCTTATATTTATCTGTATTCATTCATTTTATTATCGTCCAAATTACAAATGGTACAATAATCATCACAGTTCAAAAATAGAGCTACAAATGCTTTTCTCTCTACTTCAAAGCAAGGGACACGAATCAACGAAACTTTCGGATCGTCGGTTATCTCGCGAGTTTTCTCCTTCGAGTCGCCATTGCACGTATACCGTTGATGTGGACAGTCATGCAATCATCCGCGTCCCAGCCTCTTGTATATCCCGTGCATTCGTTATATTCTCGGCATTAGAATTTTACGAGTCCACCTGTGGATTCCTTATAATATAACCCGCGAGGCAAACTGACCGATTTCTCTTTTATTTGTTTATAAAGCGAATTCCGCAGGCGAGAAATCACAGTGTTTACTTTCGAGCCTCGGCGTTTATATACCACGTGTCCGAGTTTTCCCGTAAAACTCCAATGTGTAATCATACAGATATCGCAGTGGAACGATCAATCGTTAACAGGGAAAACTATCGCGACTTTCTTCTTGATTCCTATATAACGATTTCTCTCCGCTTGAAATATTCTACTTTTCACGAGTATGCTCAACCGCTTTTTTTTTCCTCTCATTCCACGTGCACAGAGATCTTGTCCGAGGTATTCATAATTTAGAACATATTTTAACCCACTCAAAACTGATTGTTAGAGCAGACCTGCAATTATCTGTTTATAGCCTTGATATACTATATAATTCACGTTCTAGTTAGTAGCGTGGAATACCACCAATTACTATCAATCATTTATTTTTGAACCTCCTTTGCTATTGATACAATGCTATAGCTGAACTGAATTTGTTATCCTTTCTCAGTACCATATAGGCTATCGATTATTTTCATACGCGAAAAATGCATGTGTTCCCATTAAAGTCTTTTCAACACTTTCGTACAAAATAAATATACGTATAAGTATTGTCTAAAAACGTAAATAAATATTATTTATAGGTGACAAAAGCATTTGAACGATCTACATCATTCGAATGTTGCCAAAATATTAAAGAAAAAAAAAAATGATTACCGAAACAGTCTCACTTACATTTGGCCAAAGGTCCGTTAGGTCACGCTAAAAATTCAAGCGTAATATTATACGAAAAAAAAGAAACGGCTGCTCGAGCGTTTGTAATGTGTCCGCTCAGAAAAACAAAGGTAATAGCAGCAGCACTTTCAGTCTATTAATTCCGAGCGAAAAAGAAAGCGCATTGCTCGGCAAAAATGAAGAGTATTAAAGCCGGTAAGTAAAGGTTGCACGCACACACACACACACACAGGTATGCACACAGCTCGCATACGGTAGGTAATAAAAAGGAAAGAGACCGCGAAGGGATCACCGGCTGTGCAAGAAGCGACGGACAGGAAGTATATAACGCCAACGGTATAAAAGGCGCACGAGTCTCATCGGTGAAACGCGCGCGCTCCGCACCTCGCAGGATCCGCGTGAAATTGGACATCCAGCTCTTTCGCATCCTCCCTCGTTACACGCCCCCGGCAGTGAAATAAAGACCGATGAAGGAACGAGAGAGAGAGAGAGAGAGAGAGAGGGAAACGCCTCTAATGACCGCAGAGAAACTCTCCTGGAGAACAGCTCGCTTTCGGTACAATACACGCACGTCGTGCGCATGGAAAGGAGCCAACGCGGAAAGATGTGTGTGTGTGTGCGCGCGCGGGCGTCGAGACTCGAGAGAGTCTTGCTGCTCTGGGTAAGTAGGTATGGAGGTGAGGCCGAGGTCGAGGTCATATCTCTCTCTCTCTCTCTCTCTCCTCTCGCCGTCGCTCCTGCTGATGCACGCCTGCCCACTTGCCCGCGTTAATACTCGCTATAAGCTCGCCTCGCTCTGCCTAAGGTCATTATCGCTCTGGCGCCTCGCTTATATTGCACGTGTCCGTGTGTCCGTGTGTGTTTGTGTGTGGATCTCGGAGCTTTCTCTCGGTACATACATATAAGCGCTATTACTTTTGCTCGCTGCGAGGGGGAGAAGGAGTGAAAGGTGTGGTATGGCTTTGACTAACATGAAAGATCTGCGAGGATTTTCCTTCTTGGATCTTGTCTAATTTTTTTCTTTTTTTTTTCTTCGAGATACGGAGAGGGAGGAAGCAAGTTGATCGATGCTCGCGCGGTGTGTGTGTGTGTTCGTGGCTGTTATATATATATGGCGTGATGGTGGGTAGTTTTCCACGGGATTGATCGTTTGAAACTCGAGGGCGATTCAATGGAGATTATACCGTTGGCCTGTCATTAGGCCCCGGCTCGTGATTATTAATGAGGGTTGGCTGAAGTTTTACAAACCCGCGAGAGTGGAATATGTGCGTTGTATATATACCGCATTTAATCCAGTTAAAAATTATCTGCAAACCCATTTGAGTGTAATATCTTGTGGTTTTGCAATTTTTGTTTTCTTATGAGGTTTATAGATATATATATTTTTTAAGCGATTCGAGTTTGATTTTTTTTCGTATATATTACTCTTGCAACGATTTTCAGTTTTGGAGAATCGGGGCATGTTTGCATAATCTTTGAAGTTAATCTTTGTTAATCGAGTTTTCCAGTATTTATATATACATATAGACTACAGCCAATATTTTCATTTAAGACGTAAATTACCAGTTTTATGGGTCATTCATAAAACTTTGTATACATATCTATTATCATAAGTAAACTTTCCCGTATACTCTAAGCATTGCATATTATACGTAATGACTCATCGAATGTGATCTCGCAACGAAGAAAATAATCGAACGCGTTGCCATTACTTTTGTTTTTTTCCTTCTCAAACGCAGCCTTCGGTATAGTAGCTAAGCGCTTACATACACAATCTTTACAAAAACTCTAATAAATTCCGATTCTCCTTCGAAAATATTTACTTAGAAAACAGGGGGAAAATCCGTGCTCGAGCAAGTATCAACAGAGAAAGAGAGAGAAAGAGAGACAGAGTGTGAGAGAGAGAACGACGTTGACTCCTGCTCGCTGCAATCATCGTTAATCGGCTCTCGCTGCATTCTGCATCGAATCAATACGTATGAGTGTGTGTGTGTGTGTGTGTGTGTGTGTGTGCATGTGTGTGTGTAGAGAGAGAGAGGCCCTTGGACTGGCGCAGCACAATCGTAACGCAGGGTACCTAGATAGTAGCGGACGAATGGGGCGAAAGGAGCAGAGCAAACGAGCGCTTAATGGATAGCGCAAGCATCAGCAGCAGTCCGGGGAGAGTCTGTCGATAATCCGTCAAGTCCGGCCGGGCGTGCGCGCGCCCGAGTGTGTGTTTGCCTTTGCACTGTGCAATTACACTCGAGCGACTCCTTGTTAGGATAACCGATTTACGCTCTCGTTGATTTGAAAGATCGAACTATGTGTACGTATATATAGGTTTTACCTCGCGGCTCGTCCCTTTTCCAATGCGTATACTCGACTCTTATACTGGAATCTGTTTTCAATGAAAATATTACATGTGCTTTTTACTGCGGCAGTTTAGCCGTTTGGATTGCTTTCGTTTACTGATTTATTCGGGTCTTATAGGTTGTGTTGGTTAAATCGTTGCTATTGTGCTTTATACCCGTGTTAAAACGGCTTGGGCAACGCGGGAGCTATAGTGTATACATGTAGGCTAACAAACATTTCTCTATGCGAATAAAGATTCGAGTAATAGAATGTAAAACTTGGTCTTTATGGTTTTTCAAGCTGCGGAAGTGCAAAGTAACGATTCAAGCGTACGAAAATGTACATAAAGTTATACTATATTTTATTTTGTAAATAAACAATTCTTATTAGACCGATTCTGTTGGAGAGATTCAAAAATTGATTTCACACAGAAAACTTAAAAAAATTACTCACAGGATTAAAAGAAGTAAGAACTCGAATTCAACTTAATTTTTTTTTGTGATGATACCGGTATATCTAGCTCAACCTAATCAAAAGAAACCGGCACCTGTCTTAAATAAATTGTAAATTCAGAAAATGTCAGTTATAAATTTCTCGGTTGAAGATCGATTCAAAAGCTGTTGAACGAAAAAAATAAAAGAGGAAAGAAAAAAAGTTTACTCCAGTTGGCAAGCCGGATCATTGATATTCATTTCAGATACTATGCGTTGTCTGGTCGCGATCAGAATTCCTAGAGTCGAACTCGAACGAATTCGTCAAGTTTTACATATACATATATAAGCACATACATATATATATACGTATATACGTATCTAAAGCGTGCGAACGGTACATAATAAATCTTGGTGTGGGAACCGTAAATTATCGTCTAACTGTTCTCTCGGACTGTGATCCCTAAATACGGCTGAAAGTTCGTACGGTTAAAATGCTGCGACTCTGACTTTAATAACGTGACGTTCTAGATGCAAAACTTTAACATATAGCGAACAGTTAACACTTTCTATGTTTCATTTTTCTATTTCGTCTTTTGAAATTCTTAATCTTTGGTATGTTGTCGTTCACGATACATCGACGCATTATTTATGCATTAAATCGAAAAATCACCATTAAAATAACTTTTTCCACAGTCCGTGCGCAAATGCCGATTTTGCGTCTGTGTACAAATATTGTACACAATACGTGCGCTTAAATTATCTCGACTCGTGTGATTGGTGCTCTCTTCGCTCGGGCGACAATCTTCCTCTTCGTCAAGATAATCGCTCACTAGTTTCGTAATGTACTATTTATTCAATTAAAATAAATATCAATATTATACACAGGCATAATGTAAGATCTTAAAAACTGAAAATAACTTTATCATATAGCAAAGCGCGGCATAATTTCTTTCCCTCTAACACCAACAGACATTGTTTCTCCCGGCGTAACAACTGCAGCACAAACGATCCGACAGCAGATATCACCTGGCATCGGTAAAGAAAAAAAAAAAAAAAAAGAAAAGAACGATCCACCATATCAGTCCCGTGGGAATCTCTCGATACGATTTCACGAAGCGAAATCGAAGAAAAAACGCTCTTGGCGCAATACTACAGGCATCGGAAACGAAGGCGCGCGCGTTTACGCGAGTATATATAGTCGTAGCAGCGCGCGAGCGTTAGTGGCATATAGCTATATAGATTCGCGGCCCGCTCGCGATCACCTGTCATGTTATCCCCCTCATCCCCTCCCCGCCGCGATCTCAACCTATCGGAATGAAATTTCTTTAGGTCTAACGGATCGAATCGCATAACTCCAGATTCGAAAGCCGTTAAAAGAGAGAAACCGCGCGAGCTTCTCGACCGAGCAAACTCTTCTTTCTCTCTTGCCGTATACAGGAAGAACGGCTTCGTCTCGATAAGACAATCGTAATTAGAAACAAGCGGCAGATTCTGTAAACCATAAACAGAAACAAATAAATGCGGAACAGCCGTGGCGGCGGCGGCGCGTGCGAGTGCGAGAAAGAGAGAGAGAGAGAGCAAAAAAGAACAGCTGGTACAGCATGGCATGGCGAGAGAGGCTCGGGTATAAGGAGGAAAAAAAGGAACGGAGAAGCGGTGGAAGAAAGGCTGTGCGCGGAATGATAGATGATAAAAAAAGAGAAGAAAACAGCGCGCCCAAGTCTGTGGAAAAGTCAGTGTGATAGGAGAGAGAGAGAGAGAGAGAGAGAACAGCTGGACTATCTGGGAGGTAGTTTTTCGTCCCAGTACTCCACTTTAGCATTTGCCATCACTTGCAATTAGTCGAAGCGAAGAGTTTATATGAGGCGAGCGTGGAAACGCGATCTGGGCGTTCCTATATAGATTGGATTCTCACTTTGCTCTTATAAATCTGATGCTATATGTATGCGCTGTACATATGCGAGTTTCAACAGAATGCGCTGAACATTATGATGTTGATATCATTTCAGGATAATCTGAATTCACTTTGATCGTGTGCTTATATCAGGATTTCAATATACCTCTTCCACTTACAAGTTAACAAATTACAAATATTCTTGTAACAATATAATTAGCGTCAACTATATAATTATAAAGACGTATTGAAAATTAAATTCTACGACTACAATTACGATAAAGTAAGAGAATATCCATATAATTACCGATCGCTATAAAGACTTAGCTAATATACCGTTTCTTATGTGGTGAGTTATGACAAGTCTACCTGAAAATCGCTCGCATAATCTCCAAACAAACGATCCCCTGAATCGTATACATCTTTAGTCCACAGTCAGTAGTAGAACACATCTTCTACACACACACACATATATATAGTGCGTCCATTACACGCGCGCACTGCACACTCCACAAGTCTCTCTTAAAGACTTTATTAAAGTCCAAAGTGCCTCTCGATCGGATATATATATATAGAATTCGCCTCGATTGCGATAATTGAACGATGACAGTTGTCACGCGTGCGCAGCTCTCCGTCCAGCAGCCGCTTATAACGAACATAAATCATTCCAGCGCAACAGCTATACCATATATATATATAATACATTCAGAGTGAGAGAGAGAGGGGCTTACGGTTATATAGGTGTTCGCGAGAGAGAGAAAGAGAGAGAGAGAGAGAGAGAGAAGCACGCTACACTTTGGTATCACGTATAGCGGGACAGGAGCTATATACGAGGAAACGAGATGCTATACCGAGGTTTAAATGTATATATATAGGTGGCCGACACGAGAGGAAGAGAGTTGGATTCGCTTGATTCTGCTACTTTTCGGAAGCCATTGCGCATTGTTGTTGGAGCTGCTCGTGTGTGTGTGTGTCGTGTACCAATTAGACACGGGTTTCTCACGGGTTCGGTGCTGCCAGTGGCCGCGGCTAGGCGAATAATGCGGAGGAGGTTGTCTGGCTGCAGCGAGCGATATAAGATTGGATTTTCGAGGTAGACCTAGAGAGCTGTGGTGGGAGTCGTTTGTCAAATATAATGATCGCGCGATTCAGGGATGCCTGTAAGTGATATAGGATATCATATGCCGCTCCTGTTATTCTTACGATTTGGTATATATATCTGTGTATTTTATCATAGGTGCACACTATCTTTATTTCTATACTTTATCAAGTCAGCCTATATGGATTGCTGGGTGGACTGTAGCATTTATCGGTTTATCGAAAAATTTGCATAATATATATATACAAAGAACGATCGCGAACTATATAATTTGCATGCGCGCCGCGCGGTAAAATTCGCATCGCCCATATTACATGTACATTAGAAAAATTAAAAAAAAAACCAATTAGTTCGCGTTTGGTAACACTGTAAACTGGATTTTATAACGAAAAAAATCATCGTGTTACATAAAAATCGATATTTTCACTGTATATAAGTATGTGAAATTTGAATTTATTCGTTTACCATCAATATGCCACATATAAGGTTAAGGTACACGTTATGTAACGTAACTGTACAGTTGCATCAAATAAATCACAGTAAATATTCCCATTCGACGCGAGTCGCGCGACAGTCGCTCGCTGTATATCTAATCCGGCCGATGCCAGCTGCAAGCAAAGGACCTACATCATCTAGGCGTAATCTGTATATAACCTCATAACCAATGAGATGCACGCGTGCATATATATATACACATATATATGGCTCCTCGCAGAGACATATAGTTGGTTCGTCGAACCCGCATGTGTGCCTGCGCATTCCACGTCGTTATCAAGCCAAGCTCTCCGGGCGCGCGCGCATTCCCCGTATGTAAACCTTCTTCTTCTCTCTCTCTCTCTCTCTCTCTCTCACTCTCTACTCTGCACTCGCATGTACACGCGCCCGCGCGCCCAAAGATACACGTTGCACTGCCGCAACGCACGCACACCACAGTTCGAGAGAGAGAAAATTCTATGGGCATAATTCGATTTGCATTGTTCGGACCGTCCGGCCGGTAGACGTTGCTCGTTGGCATTAATTGATTCACTTAAATGAAGTCCGTGGGAGTGACGGACACCTCCTCTCTTCATTTAATTCTCTCCCTCTCTCTCTCTCTCTCTCTCTCTCTGTCTCTCGTCTCTTTCTGGTCGGCGCGCGTCGCCCGCAGACGGCGGCACTACTGAATTACGGGCGAATAATGGACAAGGCGCAAAAACGCGTCTGCTACTGATGCTGGCTGCATCCGTGGCTGCGGGTCCGACCGGGAGGACGTTCTATTTATCGATTCGATACTGGATGGGGAGCGGGTGTATATGTAAATTACCCTTGCATCGTTTGTTTTTCCGCAATGTCTCGGAAGGTTTTCGATGGGACGTCATTGATAAATGTGCACACAAAGCAACTTTTTTTTGTAAATTTGGACAGTATAGGTACGACAAGATCGAGATTACAGGGTTAAGTGATCGAGCCGTATTCTTAATTCTTTGAACTCGATAACACTGAACATTATTACTTTTTCACCGCCGAGCCGGGAAATATGCACGCCTCGACTTGTTAACGTTCCATCAGCCTTCGGCTCGGAGAACAAAACGCGCACAACAGTCAACGGATACCAACACTGTTTTTCTCTTTTCGGCGGTGAACGAGTATGTATACGAACTAGCTAAGCTCGGTTGGCAACTCACATACACGGGTGCCCCATGGCTCATGCTTTATTGCCTCGGTGCATAATACCTATAATATATTATCTCAATGATTGATCGAGTTATAATATAGGCTCGAGGTCATTCGTATGGATTGGATGATTTAGCGAAAGAAGAAAGAAACTGCGAAGTACAGCCGAACATTTTAGATTTCTTTATAACTTAAAGCAACAACTCTCCCACCAAATACACCAACAATCAAACATACTAGATTCGCATTTATATACCACTGACACGGTAGCAAAATGGCCTATATCTCAGTCTAAGCTACACTTATATGTAAAAAAAAGATATTTGGCATCCTTAATTCCTTACGAACTATAAATAATTTTCATAAAAGAAACAAACTATAGGGTGTCCGCAAGATGTATAAATTATCTGAATTTGAATCGGTGAGTCCCTACAAGAATCTGTGAGTATTCATTATTTAACACTGCGATTGATTCAATGGTATATCATTGGCACAGTATGACATAGTATAAGTATAAAAGTCTCATGTACCGATTAAGATCATTACCAAAAGAAACCTTCTTGACCTGAAAAATTATGAGATATTACCTTCCTGACCTGGAAACCCGAGATATAGAAGTTCTTCGGCTATAGGAAAATATTTGATATGAGCAATTTCTTTCCACCGAGTGGACGTTATTATCGCATCCAACCTGAACCCACTGCATCTCCAATGATCCATAACTTATATCTCTCAACTCTCTCCCTATACACGTATACAAATTTCGCAGCCTTATATATATATACATATAATAGCCAATAGCGCCGGTTCTGCACACCAAAGACGCGATAAACAGGACGCGCGTGGCCCCACAAATCCCGCGGCTTGTCTCGTATACATATCTCTCACCCGCACGTTATATACATATATATATATATATATA
>UELU01144327.1:5283-20323 GCA_900490025.1 Megastigmus dorsalis
TTTATTTATTTATTTATTTAACCAGAGTACGGTACATAAAATTACAAAGTAATAATAGTATAAGTACATTATAAAAGTAACCCAGCAGAGGAATTTCTTCCTGTTCGCCAGTCCGGTTTACAAATTATAACCAAAATAAAACTAAAAAACTAATAACCAACTTTGGTTCATATTGCATTTCCATCCCACTTGTTTCTAATACCTAGAGTTATTAGATCAAGCAAGATAGAACTTAACCCCTCATTTATTCTTCTATCTCCAATATCTTATAAGCATGGCTCTTGCTGTTGTAAATTTGTGTGTTGTAGCGTTCTCATCTCTTGCAAAAGTAATTCTTTCCATTTTGTTAAGCCTTGCTGGACATGTGAGTTCAACTGCACATGTTTTTCTGTAGTGTGCAAACATCCTTTCATGTTGTTTACTAGAATCACATTTGAAAGGTGCTGTGAAGACTATTTCATCCAGGACTATTAGGTCTTTGTGTTTTGGTTGTTGATGTAGTGGGTACATGGAGTTTGTATATTGTTGTATCCCTCTTATTCCTCTATCGAAGTACAAAATTGCTTTGTTAGATCCTAAGTAGTTGATGTCTCCATATGTCATTCTAATATTGCTTGAATTTATGTTTTGAAGTCCCGGAGCATTTGATGGTTTTCTGATTTGGGTTTTCAAATTATTTATTTCAGCCATATTATTTATCTTGTCGATTAACTCTTCTATTGGTCTGAACTGTAAAATATTTTGATTTTGATTTGTAATTATTGTTTCTTTAATGAAATGTATGTGTTTAATTCCTGCTACTTTCGGATAATCACAGGAGTCACAACTTATTTTGGATTTTGGTTGGGTTTGTTTTTTGTCTTGTTTTTGACTATTTATGATTTTGATGATTTCTTCTGCTGTGTTTATTGTGTGTTTAATGACATCCGTATTAGTACTTTTTATCTTCTTCCAGATATAATTAGACATTCGGCGATGAGAACGATTGTAGTGTAGTTTGCATTTTCCGTGTGCACAAATGTAAGTTCTTATTCTAGTGTTATTTTTTCATCTGTTAGCTCATCCCCATGGACTTCCAATGTGGGATGAGTTAGTTTAATATTTTGAATATGTTGCTTAAGTGAGTGTTGTACAAGATTTTTTATTTTGTTGCAATCAATTTTATCCATTTTATCCATTATATGTTTTTTCAAATCCAAATTTTAATATTTGTTTTTATACTATTTTTGTTTTTAATGTCTTCAGTTCGCTTGGTAGTTTGTTAAAATTTGTTAATGCTCTGATGTAACTATTTTTCATGCTTATATTTCTGAACCTTTTAGGGATTTATATGCTTTTGTTTCTAGTTATTTTATCCGATCGTATATATATTTCTTGTAGATCTTTGTAGTGATAGACTAGTGATTCTAAAGCAAAAGTTTGTTATATGTTTAAAGGGTTATTATCTGTTATGAAGCTGTTTTTGTTAACTAGTTTGGAAAAAATAAATATTAAGTATTTTGTGTTGTTATAGATGTTGCTAGTATGTATATTCCGCTTCATATTGCTGTCGAAAATAACTCCTATATATTTTGTGTGATCAACTCTGTTTATTGTATTTCCTTGAATATTAATATACAGATTTTTTGGAGTACTGTTGCAATTATTTCCAAATTCCATATAAACTGTTTTATCAGTGTTTAATGACAATTTATTCAATGCCAACCAAGTAGCTAATTTTTGTAAAATTTCGTTCATTTTGGTTTCGACTTCTTCCAGTTTTTTCCTGTAATTATTACTGCTGTGTCGTCGGCATATGATAAGATTGTGTTTTCCGGTGCAGTCGTTAACATATCATTTATGTAAATAATAAATAATAGTGGTCCAAGAATGGTTCCTTGCGGAACTCCGATGTTTACCTCTACATAATTGCTGCTTTGATCTTTGATTTTAACTTTCTGTTTCCTATTGTTCAAATAGATTTTTATTAAGTTGTATATCTTTCCTCTTATTCCTTAGTTGTAAAGTTTGTGTAATAGGATTTTGTGATCCACTGTATCAAAAGCTTTGGCGAGCTCTAGGAAGGTGATTGCAATTGGGTTACTTGAATCTAGTTGTTTGTATATTAAATTTGTTATTTCATTTAGTGCATCTTTAGTGCCTATGGTCTTCCTAAATCCGAACTGTTTGTTAGAAAATAGGTTACATTTGTTAAAAAAATTTGCTATTCTTTTGTGTAGTAGTTTTTCAAATATCTTAGCAATATCGGAGATTAATGATATTGGTCTATAATTCGTTGTCAAGTGTTTGTCTTTAGATTTTGTGATACGGCACTCATCAGGGTCCAGAGTTCTACCTGCAAATCCCTACTTATACATATAAATATTATCCTGCTAAGTCCTGACAAGGTTTCCTGTCGCACGCTAGGGAATGGGCCAATATTCGTCGCCTATGATTTAATAAGGCGCCAGACACACTCGTGTCAGGCGGCGAATACCTACGTCCCCCGGCTAAGCCCCAAATATCCATATGAAACAATAATGAAACTCTCCCCAGAGGAGATTCCGTTGAGCAGCTCGTGGAAACTCACGAGTCTCGATTGCGCCTGTCGCTCGTTCTTCTCTGCTGCACCGCTGCTCGTCTTCCCTGCCGTCACTGTTTCGGAAATGGCTCGTCAAAGTATCGCTATTTGACTCTAAGTGGAACGGAAAAAGGCAGTGGGCAAACTCAAAAAAAAATATACTGGAATTTATAACAATAAAATAAGTGAATTTATTGCCTAACACTGTACATGCTAACTTCGCAACCCACCGCGTCGCCGTTAAATTTTAAGTCGCGTATGTATTTAAGTACTCTTCGAAATCTAGTACACCGTGCTCCCGTCGCTAAACACATCACAGCACGCCGCCGCTGGTCGATACACTTCCGAAAATTATCCGCGGGCACCAAACACCAATCGCGCCCATTGACGAATGTTCTGACTCACCTCAGTCCAGGTTGCCCGACAACCGCATGTAATGGCGTTAGGCCCACTCACCGTCGCAAATAATCAAGACCTCAAATACTTCACAAGCCTTCCAACACACTACGTCTCGTCGCTGTCGTCTTCGACCTTTCTGGGTAGTCGCTGGGTCGGATCCTGTTCGCTCGTCGCTGATCAGTTTGCCCGGATAATTTTGGCTGGTAAAATGGCGATTGGGTTGTGTGTAGAAAAACGCGTGCTATTGCTTCTATATCTAAACAGCAAGTGGCTTCTTTTTCGGAAGCCACTTGTAGCATCCGTCTTCTCCGATTCTTCCTTCTCCGTCGCACTCGTTGGATCTATATGATTGTCTCTGTCGCTCTCGTGGTCGTTGTCAGGTCCGAAATTCTATTTACGTAGTCCAAAATTTGATCTATTTAGTCCTTTTGGAAAACCTAGAGTCGCCTCTCTTCTTCGATAATTAATTGGATCCTCGTCGCTGATTGGCTCTCCCGGCTGACCTAGCCTCTTATCTGGATCAGAGCATCGCGCGCGCCATTCGAATCCCGTCGCGCAATTCTCATATAGTCATTTTTATGCCCTGGTCGCGATATAAGAATTAGAGAGGGTTTGCTGCATCCAAAGGTCATTGAATGCAATCAGAATGCTATGAAATCAAGTTAGAATATGAGAATCTTCGCCCGAGTTGAATGCATTACTTTTTGTTACAGTGCGACGAAAAGTTTTATTATAGGCATCGCTCAATGTTTTTAAGATGAACTTTATTGCACTTCATAAAGAAAGAAGAATTTTTACATCAATGGACACAGATATTCAGGCCCGGTGATTTTGATCATTGCGCACCAGAATCAGGAATGCCTCGCTAGCTGCTAAAAATTACAACAGTGTTAAAAATTTCCATGCATTATTTTTTCATGCAGGGCATAAAATAGAATTTTATGTTAAAAAATGAATACTAAAATTAAATTTTCCGCTTACTGAATTGATAATAATTTAAATTATTGATTCACAGCGACCATTTAAATAGTCAAGTTTCATGAAATGCATTATCCTTTTATCTGAGATACTCAAACATTATGAATTAAATTAATTTCTAAACTATTGATTTTCGGTGTGCACTAATTGGTTTTTATTATTTTTTCTCGATATTTCAGATAAATTTATGAATTACACTATTTTTTCAGCGAAATAATACTAAATTAAATTACACAGGCACACAAAAAAAGTGAACAGACCCAGAGACTATACCTTTCATTTCTTATGTATTTTGACGCGCTGAAACTGAATCTGAGCGCAGAATTGCTTCAGGACCCTTCATTTTTTCTAAATCGAGAAAAACCACGCAGAAAATCAGAAAATCGATCCTTACGGGGGTTTACAGTTGGTATGGGTTCGGTGAAAAAGCTGTATTGTATGTACTTTGACGCGCTTAAGCCAAAATTGGAGTTTATTTTACTCGTAGGCCCTTAAAATTTTGAAAAAATGGTGAAAAATCGTAAAAAATGCTATAAAATCGTTAAAAAACATTAAATTTGGCGTGCAAGAGCGAAGTATTCTAGCAATACTTTTTCTGCAATTGTATTATACATCATTTTTGTGTATTTCAATGCATTTAATCTGCCATCATATTAACATCCCATTTTCCTTGGTAGCGGCGTTCCATTTCTTTGATGTCTTGGTGAAATCGTTCACCTGTTCTGCGCTATAATCTCCAACGTTCTCTGGAAAATAGTCCAGATGCGAGTGCAGGAAATGCAATTTCAAGTTCATCAAGCAGCCTAATCGCTTGTAACTTTCTAACATTTCCTTGACAATGTTCTGGTAATACTCACTTTTCTGATTACCCAAAAAGTTCTGAGCAACTTTTTTGAAACCTAGCCATGCTGCTATTTCATTACTGGTCATTTGTGTAACGAACGTATCATCGTTAAACATGGTTCGGATTTGAGGACCGTCAAAAATGCCTTCTTTTAGTTTAGCATTGCTTATTTCCGAAAAATTATCTGCCAAGTATTGAAAGCAGTCACCATCTTTGTTCAAAGCTTTAACGTACTGTTTCATGAGGCCTAATTTAATGTGAAGGGGTGAAAGCAGAGTAACTGATGAATCAACTAAAGGTATGCGAATGATGTTCTCCGATCCAGGATGAAAGCCTGTTCTTCCAGCCATGCCTGCTGTACGTAGTGACTATCTCTAGCTCTACTATGTGACGTTCCACCGTCACCGGGTAGTCCTCGACAGATTAACTATCGAGAATCGTGTCAGAACCTAGCTGGATTGACTTGAGAAGCTTTTTATTATAATAAATGCCCGCCCGTCGCCACCCTGATACTTATGTCTTACCCTGCTGGATCTATCTATCCCGTGGGATTATGGAATAGATAGACCCGGAAAAGAGGGATAAAGCTTTCCTTACCCCGTGAGCAAGTAAGCGCGCAGTGGCTTACTTACAATAGAGTAAGTACTTGCTTAAGTGGATGCGGACGGGATGGTTTCGGCTAGGAGTTTTGAGCTGCCTCACTCGCATCGACTACCAGGCACTAGATAGACGATGGAGATCGTAGGCTTCTCACTCTTCCAGGTTAAATAGCAGACGCATTGTTATGCTACTGAACCTGGAAGAACACACTGCTTACAAGTAGCGGGTTTATAGAAAAAGAATACTACTTTCTCTATTAACCGCAAGAACACTCAAATTGTGCACATATATCAACACTACAAGATGCTTCTATCTACTGCCACGTAATGGACAGCAGATAGAAGTCTGCTTGCTCTCTTTTCACGAGGCTCAATGGAAAAGTGTATCACTTTTTCACCTCGCTCGTGAGAAACCCAGTTACGGGTATCTGATCCGTCGGACAAGCGCAATGCTTTCTCAACTTACAGAGAGAGATTTTTTACCCTTAAAATTAGTTTATAATAAATAAGTTCCTTCACGACCGCACAATCGATCGTGAAAGAATTATTCCATATACTTCTGTGCTCCGGGTTTGTCGAAAAGCGCAATGCTTCCTCGGTTTTCCAGGGCACAGTGCTCTTCAAGCACAGCGGGTCCGCCTTGGAGAACGCAATGTTCTCCAGGCCAACCGCGAAGTAAAAATATTCTTATTTCAATTACTCTGTCCGAGTTCGTTGACGTTTACAATAAACGTGCAACTATTCGGCAGAGCCTTGAGGTTCAAAAGGAATGAAAGTATTGAAAAAAGGAGGCCAAATATTGAAATGAAAGGTATATTGAATGAGGAGAGCGGTTACAAGAGTGGTTCCTCGGTATGAATTCGAGCGCGCTTATATAGTCTTCTTCCGCGCGGACATCTGATGATTTGCCCCTCTCCTCGTAGGTGTGGCTTTCTCGTTTCGGTGTCCGCTTGATTAGCGCGAACATCTCGCGTTTGATGGTGTGCGCGCGTATGTGTGCTTGATTCGCATATCTGGCGCTCGCATTCTTTCTGTCTCGCACTCCTTGTATCTTACTTTACGCTTATAATATAGTGTTTCGCTTATACAATATTCTAATTTCTTTAATTAAATTGAAATCGAATAATACTTTTATTGTATTATTTGTATGTGTCGAGGGTAAGCGATTTATTAATAGTTACTTAATTAAATCATTTCGCATATTATTATAATATTATTTCGTGCATTATTATCTTTAATTATTTACTTTAAATTGCTTTTATTATAATTTATTTTGTTTATTTTATTTCGTAACACTTGGGTGTGTTATAACGATTCCATAGACATAAGAAACATGGATATTTTGTAAAACCTGACTGATGTCCAAGAAGCATGGTTATAATCTTAAGATCACCGCAAACTTTCCACTTATGTTCTGCATATTTTAATTTTTCCAAAACTTTTTGTAAGTTCTCATATGTTTCCTTTAGCTTAGTCGAATGGGCAATTGGAATAGGTGCAAACGTATCGCCATTATGGAGAAGAACAGCTTTTAGTCTCCGTTTGGAAGAATCAATAAATAGTCTCCACTCTTCAGCTTTGTAACAATTAGGCTTTAATTCATTTATAACTCCTTTCACATCCGTAGAATAGAGCTCTGTACCTATAGCATAAAATTTTTGAAATTCCTTTTCTCTGTTTCGATAAATACAAGATTTGGTTCCTTTTGACAACAAGTTCTTTTTTTTAAAAACTGAAGCTAAATACTCGGCTTCATCTTTTGGTAATCCTAAATTTCTTGTGAGGTCATTCAACTCTTTCTGATCGAACGTTTCCGGGGACTTGCTCGTGCCAGCTGGAACGTACTCATCTTCACTTTCGCTTGAACTATCCTCAGTGGAACTTTCACCAATTTCCATTTCCTCTTCAGCCAACGAGTTGTCAATGTCCATAAGTTCGTCGCCCATTTCAGTAACATTTTCAGAAGAAATTGGTGTCTTCAAAGAAGAAACATTTGCATATTTAGTTGTACTTTTAGTTCTTGAGGAATGGTCACCTGTGTTTGTCATACAGAAATAGCAGTCATCTTCAGATTTTGGCTCAGACCATTCCACAGATTTTGTAAATTTTAACTGCAGTACATTTCGATTTTTTTCCCATCGAGTTAACATGATTCTGCAACTATTACAGACTGTTTGAGGTGCCCAATTTTTGTCTTTATTTACTACATCTACGCCAAAGCAATCTTTATAAATTAATTTACACTTTTCTGAAAAATTTCTCCGATTCTTATGTATGTCATACTTCCCACAAACATAGCAAAACGTATTAGCGCTTTTATCACACTGATGAGTTGTGGGATTTCTTGTCACATTAAACTCTAAAGAGGCCAAGTTCCCCATCCACGACTGCTGCGGGCCCGCTTGCTCACACTGACCATCCGCCGATACTGGGGTATCGAATCCCTTCATCGTAACGTACTTACCACCTGTACCTGCCATGATGGCATGATCGCCGTTAACCCAGGAACTCTGCCAGTGTGGGACTGTTGCTCGCCGTCACCATCTGGAGGTACCCTGGTTGCAGGTACAGGCGAAGAAAAAGCACAATTTGAATAGATCAATACACTCATTAGTTCGGAAATTTTTTTCCAGTAAATTAAAAATCCGTTTGTAAGGAATGTAATACAGTAGATGTACTAAATTTAAACTTTACGAAACCTGTCTAAGTCGAAATCTGAAGATGACTGCTATTTCTGTATGATAAATACAGGTGGCCATTTCTCATGGACTAAAAGTACAATTAAATATGCAAATGTTTCTACTTTGAAGACACCAATTTCTTCTGAAAATGTTACTGAAATGGGCGACGAACATATGGACATTGACAACTCGTTGGCTGAAGATGAAATGGACATTGGTGAAAGTTCCACTGAGGATAGTTCAAGCGAAAGTGAAGATGAGTACGTTCCAGCTGGCACGAGCAAGTCCCCGGAAACGTTCGATCAGAAAGAGTTGAATGACCTCACAAGAAATTTAGGATTACCAAATATGGAGCTGAGTATTTAGCTTCAGTTTTGAAAAAAAGAGCTTGTTGTCAAAAGGAACCAAATCTTGTATTTATCGAAACAGAGAAAAGGAATTTCGAAAATTTTATGCTATAGGTACAGAGCTCTACTCTATGGATGTGAAAGGAGTTATAAATGAATTAAAGCCTAATTGTTACAAAGCTGAAGGGTGGAGACTATTTATTGATTCTTCCAAACGGAGCCTAAAAGCTGTTCTTCTCCATAATGGCAATATGTTTGTACGTATTCCAATTGCCCATTCGACTAAGCTAATGGAAACATATGAGAACTTAGAAATAGTTTTGGAAAAAATAAAATATGCAGAACATAAGTGGAAAGTTTGCGGTGATCTTAAGATTATAACCATGCTTCTTGGACAGCAGTCAGGTTTTATAAAATATTCATGTTTCTTATGTCTATGGAATAGTAGAGCTAGAGATAGTCACTACGTACAGAGGCATGGCCGGAAAGAACAGGCTTTGATCCTGGATCGGAGGACATCATTCGCATACCTTTAGTTAATTTATCAGTTATTCTGCTTCCACCCCTTCACATTAAATTATACCTCATGAAACAGTACGTTAAAGCTTTGAACGAAGATGTTGACTACTTTCAATACTTAGCAGATAAGTTTTCGGAAATAAGCAATCCTAAACTAAAAGAATGCATTTTTGACGGTCCTCAAATCCGAGCCATGTTTAACGATGATACGTTCGTTACGAAAATGACTAACAATAAAATAGCAGCATGGTTAGGTTTCAAAAAAGTTGCTCAGAACTTTTTGAGTAATCAGAAAAGTGAGGATTACCAGAATATTGTTAAGAAAATGTTGGAAAGTTACAAGCGATTAGGCTGCTTCATGAACTTAAAATTGCAGTTCCTGCACTCGCATATGGACAATTTTCCAGAGAACGTTGGAGATTAAAGCGAAGAGCAGGGTGAACGATTTCACCAAGACATTAAGGAAATGGAACGCTGCTATCAAGGAAAGTGGGATGTTAATATGATGGCAGATTTTTGTTGGATGCTCAAAAGAGAAACGAAGCCGAGGGGAACAAAAAGAAAGAAAAATCCGCTGCATAGGTCGTTGAAGACAGTAGAGTTCATTACAAACGAAAGAAAATGTAAGAAAATTGTTTAGCCTTCGATGTTGTAACCTTTTTTTCTAAAACACTAATGTAAAATTTGAAAAACTAAAGGTGAGTTTTTGCTTCAAATGCCCTAACGCAGTGACATTCTGACTTCAGTTTGTTTTCTTCATTTTTCGGGCATAAAAAAGTAAAGGTCTCTGGAGAGATTTTTGAACCTGCGTCAGATTAAATGCATTCAAATACACAAAAATCATGTATAATACAATTGCAAAAAAAGTATTGCTAGAATACTTCGCTCTTGAACGCAAAACTTAATATTTTTTAACGACTTTATCGCATTTCAATGATTTTTCACCATTTTTTCAAAATTTTAAGGGCGTACGAGTAAAATAGACTATGAATTCGGTTTCAGCACGTCAAAATACACAAAAAACCTGTATGATACACTCCCAAAAAAATTCATTGCCTGATTAACCCAAGCTTTTCAGTGCGAAGCCTCACAATTTTTAGCGATTTTTCTGGGTTTTCCACCAGATTTTCAAAATTTAAAGTGCGTACAAATAATATAAACTCCAGTTTTGGCTTCAGCGCGTCAAAGTACATACAATACAGCTTTTTAACCGTACCCATAGCTACTGTAAGCCCCCGTAAGGATCGATTTTCTGATTTTCTGGATGGTTTTTCTCGATTTAAAAAAAAAAGTGAAGGGTCCTGAAGAAATTCTGCGCTCACATTTGGTTTCAGGGCATCAAAGTACATAAAAAATAACATTTGTAGTGATTTTCGGGTACTCTAAACTTTTTTACCGAACCCTTACCTAGTGTAAGCCCCCGTAAGGATCGATTTTCTGATGTTCTGGGTGGTTTTTCTCGATTTAAAAAAAAAATGAAGGGTCCTGAAGCAATTCTGCGCTCAGATTCGGTTTCAGCGCGTCAAAATACATAAGAAATAATAGGTCTAGTCTCTGGGTCTGTTCACATTTTTGTTGTGTGCCTGTGTTATTAATGTGGTATGCAACATTAGAATTATTATCAGTTTTTCACTTGCTTAATAATAAGTCAAAAGAATTAGTATCTGATTTTGCGCTAGACGTTACTTAATTAAAAATAAGCAATTGACTATGAACTTTCAACAATGCAGTCGACCTGCCGAATTATTTTCTCAGAAGCCGCAACAGCCGATCGACGGCGCAGCGGCGGCCGCTGCTCGGCCGGCTGGGAGGTACTCGGCGGGTCACCCTACTCCGCCCGCCAGGCGCTTCGCCTGCCGCTGTAGCTCTCTCCTAATTGGTCCGCTTGGCTAATTTTCAATCGATAATTACTCAATGAGTATTGATCGGATCGAAAAATTTTAAAACGATTTTCTTCTTAGAATTTTCTGTTTTATCCGATGCCGTAGAGCCTATTATTCAGTGGATTTACACCCTATAACCATTATTAACTCGAAGATTTGTTATTGTACTCCCTCTGACGTGTCTTGGTTTTCCGTTTGCTCGTGCTGATGAGCGTTGAGTTTGTTCGTTTCGTTGTATTGTCGTGCCTTTTTTATTTGTCTATGTGGACTACTCGCGTTATGTTTCCCTGTTTTAGTTGAACATTATGTTTGTTACTGTCGATTGCGATTATTTCGAATCGTCCTTCTTATTGGTTTACGAATTTCCCTATTTTAGGTTCTTTTAGTAGGAATTCCATCTCGCCTTCTCTGAAGTATTTTACGTTTTGTTTGCGGTCGTAGTAATATTTAGATCTAAATTTCGACTGAACCAAATTCATTGCTGCTATTGTTTGCAGTTGGCCTAGGTTTTGAGTTAGGTCTGCTAGGTATTCGTTGTAGGTAATAAGACGCTCTCAAGATGGGAAGCTAGATGGGGTGCGAGCTTTTTTTACTAAAGATGAGCTCGTGAGGTGAATAACCTGTTGAGTCATTTCTTACGTTGTTGTATGAGTGTTCTGCTAGATCAAGCCAGAGATCCCAGTCATTTTTCTCTTCTATAGCTTGTTTTAGATATTCTGTCAGTGTCGCATGCATCCTCTCGATGGATCCGTTAGATTGTGGGTGATAAACAGTAGTTTTGTATTTTTCTATGTGGAATTTTCTTGCGAGTTTCTCCACTGATCTGCTTTGGAAATTTCTTCCGTGGTCTGACAAGATCGCCATTGGTGGTCCGAAATAGGCAATAATTTTCTCTGTAAATGCGTGGGTAACTTCGGTTGCGGTAGCGAGTGCCATAGGTATGAAAACGACGTATTTAGACAGTAAGTCTTATACCATCATTACGTATTGGTTGCCTTTTGGCGTTTCTGGCTGTGGGCCATAAAAATCGATGGCCACTTTGTCGAAAGCCGTTGCTGGCGTATCCATGATTAACATGGGCATTCGTGTTTTAATTCTTTGTAACTTTTTCCTTTTTAGGTGTCGTCGAGTGAACATATATAGTTTTGTTATATTCTTCGCTGACAATGAACAGACAATTTACGTCCCCGTATTCATTCGACGAACTCAGAATTCTTGTGGCCACTTTTGGGTATCCGCATAGCTCCATGCAATCGTTTTCGAGCAATTGCTGCCTTCAATTTATACAATCTTATAAGAGAGTCAAATAGGCAATTTCCCGCTTTTATTTGATTCAGCATTGTCATCTTCGTCGCTTTTTTGTGACGACGATGTAGTGGGGAATTCAATGTTTTCAAGAGGTACGATATCCTCTCTGGATTCTGTTGTCGGTTCTGATCGATTCGATTTCATTTTCTTCGGCTCTGACTCAAATCTTGGGAGGGAGATATTCCAGCTACCATCGTTTATCTCCATCGCACTTGGTTTTGAGTTCTCCTCATCTGGTATAAACATGAGCTGATAAAAGTCTTTTCTGGCTTCATACATGGAATCTCGCTCGCTTAGAGAACTTTTGTACTCGTCGTCCTCTTTTTCTTCGCGTAGTTCGTCGCCTAGATCCACTATAATTGGATCCTCTGGGCCGACTGTAAACGGTTCATCTGCCTCACGTATACAAATATCCAGTCCTGCTTTTCACCATAAAGCGCTTTGGCTAGAGTGCCTAGGTCCCGCAGGCATTGTTTGCCCATTTTAAAAAATGTATTCATTAAACTAGGTTTTGTGGACTGCGGATCTCTCGGTTTTGGTTTTACCTCCGTTCTCTTTTTATTTTCATTTAGCGGGCTTTTTAGCTCCTATATTGTTTCCTGTACTGAGGAGGAGGCGCTTGAACCTATCGATTACAATAATGAATTTGTAGTTTGATCGAGGTATTGGAGTGAGGTTATCGTGTTGGATCTCGGAGGACTACAGTTGAACTGTAATGGTGGCTGATTCATTGTTTGGCGGCGGGGTGCTCGGCTGATTATATTATCTAGATTTTCTGTAGCTGTGATCGTTGTTGTTGTTGTTGTTGTTTCGTCACTTTTGCTAGGCTGTTTTGTAATATAGATACTGCATGCTTTTATCTGCGCAGCAAATTTCCCGCTGCTTGGGACAGAATCCATTGACTCGTCGTCGTTTTGTTTACCTAGGATCTTCTCTCGGCCTGCTTTGGTGGTAGTGTCGCCTATTTTTAGGTATGACGGGATGTCTAGTAATTTTTCTACCTCTGTCTTGTATTTTTGCCTAATCCGTTTTCCAGTCTGTATTTTTTGGAATATTAATGCTTTGATGTTTGTCCATTTCTTCATCTTACTGCTCGTATCCGCTATTCTCCTGGTCAGGTGTTTCCGCATTGTTGTCCCAAAGGGGTTTCTTCTTATGCACCGGAATTCCTGAATTCTCTGATGAGGAAGCTACAGACTCTTTCTTTTTCTCGGTCTTCCTGGTAGCTCGACGACGAGTCTTCCCTTTTGGATACTTCTTTACCGTGACGATTCGGACATTAGGCTCTTCCAATTCTTCGTCCTCTTGCTCGTGTTTTTCCGCCAATTTATATAATTCTACAAGAGGCAAATATGGGTCTTTTTCTCCGTCTTTTAAGACGTGTTTTCGCGGCCTGGCCTGTAAACGACTGTGAAGTCGAAATCTTCAAATCTTGTTTTCAGGCGAGTTGATCAAAGCAAGGGCGTATTGGTTTCGGAAATCCATTTAAGTGGTAGATAGTCTGTTATGACCGTAAAATGGCGACCGTACGCGTACCAACGGAAGAGAAAAATGTTGTGTCTGTTTGCTGTATATATATATATGTATATATTTTTTATTTTTAAATGTATTGATTTTACCGCGATAAGATGGAGTGGAGAGCGGAATGAACGCAATTAAAAATTTCGACAATTTCGCGTGAATCGTGTGATGGAAATAATTCTAAAATATGTTCATAAAATATTGTCAAGCAGTATTTTAAAAATATTTATAAAACATTTCTAAAATATTTATAAAACATTTCTAAAATATTTCTAAAACATTTTTTAACCTATCAATACAAATATTTCACTACAATATTTTAAAACATTTTCTTGCAATATTTTAAAAATATTTTAGAAATATCTATAAAGTATTTCTAAAACGTTTTGAGAGTATTCCGAAGAGTAATTTTTATTAAAATATTTAGAAATATTTTTTTATCTTAAGAATATAAATGTTTTGTTAGAATATTTCAAAACATTTACATGCAATTTTTCAAAACTTTTTATAATATTATTAAAATATTTTTAAAACATTGTATGATCAATCCAAAAAGTATATTTATTTAAATATAATTTTCTATCAATTTTAATAGAGTTTAATAAACTTCAATTATGATTTTCAATTTTATAATATATATAATTTTGTATAATAGAGTCGCTTTGATATTAATGTTCGCACGCTTCACAATTTTTCGCAATTAAATTAAACACTTAAAAAAACCTTTTCTTACACTGGAATTCGAACCGGCGATCTTTGGGATACGACGCATAAACCTTAACCACTATGCTACGGAACGCTATAGTAAGCTAATATTTTGATTTTGCTCATAAAGAAATATAAGCCTGGAATCACATGGACGCGGCACAACTACGCCGAATCTATACAATGTTCAGCGCGAAAAAGAGATTATTTCTTAAACATTATTTTAAACACATTACAATTGTATATGTGGTATTATTTTTTTGAAAAAAAAAAGAAAACATTCGTTTTGAATACTTCTTTTAAATATAAATTACGAAAAAGAATGCTTTTTTAATACTTCTTTATTATATACTTTAGAAGCAATTTAAATGCAGTAAAAATAAAATTAATTCGGTTAAAATTATTTTGAAAAAGAATACTTTTCTAATAATATTTAAATTTTATAAGAATTGTTTTCTGTGGAAATATAGCCTTATTTTTGAATACTTTTTTGTTGAGTTTTTCTTTAACATATAAATTACAAAAAAAAATGCTTTATAAATAATTTTTGAATACTATAAAAGTAATTCTTATAATGAGGTAAAAATAAAATTGTTTTTCTAAAAAAGAATACTTTTTGAACGCTAATACAATTATATAAGTAATATTATTTTGAGGACATCTAAGATTACTTATAGAATTCTTTTTTCTGAAAAG
>UELU01144329.1:0-17791 GCA_900490025.1 Megastigmus dorsalis
CTATACTACTGTAGGATTGTCCAATTCTACGGAGAACTGCTGAAATGAATAAAAAGTGACATTTAAATAGAATACAAAACGGAAAATTATATATATATATATATACATCTTATTGTGAAGTTTAAAATCTTCTATTGTAATATTTAATATAACCCCTGTGCCAACTGACGAGATACCTCAACGAAATTCTTTGGTAAATACATTTTTTTTATAACTTATGAATGAAGCAATTCAATGGATCATGAAAATAAAAGCTAAAGACTTGCACTATACCAGATGACCTGAGTTAGAAATGAAACTCTTTAATTAATAGATATTTTAGAATGGTTAAATGTTTTAATTAAATGTACACTTAATTACATACCACTTTGGAATCGCTTGATTCAGATGAATAAAATATGGAGAAATGTAGAAGTTCCGTTCTCGGGTTCAGTAGTGAGCTGTCGAATCTTGTTCGATTCAATAATTCTGGTTCTCGATATAAGGAAAAGCAAAAAGAAATATTTACTCGGACAGACTGTCTTCTGAACAAGATGTGCAGCTGATGATGGCTTGTGGAAAACTGCAATGCTTCACTCTGTTTCACCTACAGCATACCTTGTTTTCCCCCACCTACTATTTCTATATAATAGGGATGGAACTATTTCAGGTATACGTTAAGAGTGCTCCTCAGTGCGATTGATGCGCCATCTACCGTTCGAAGTCTATTTTTATTAATTTTGGTTATTTAAATCAATTAAAAGTTAATAACAAAGTTTCAGCATCTACAATAGGTATTTAAGATTACTTTACAAAAGGTTTCATGAATATAAGAGCAGAAACAAAGCAATGATCTTGTAAGTAAAATAGAAGTCGATGGGTAGATCAATTCAAAAATTCACGTGCAGTTCTTACAAGATCATTGCTTTATTTCTTCAGTTAAATTCGTGAAACCTTTTGTAAAATAATCTTGAATACCTATTGCAGATGCCGAAACTTTGCTATTAACTTTTATATATTTTAAACAGCCAAAATTAATAAAAATAGACTTTGAACGGTAGATGGCGCATCAATCGCACTGAGAAGCACTCTTAAGTGTGCCCATCAGGTAATAGGCGTCAAAGTAGGGAATTGCGCAGTGGACAAGTGCGCAGTGCGGAAGGACGTCGACGCCAGTTAAGTAAGCCAATCCGGTGCAGGTCTGTTTTACGATGCGACCACACAATGGGTAATAAGAAAACCATATTGCCAGGTATATTGTATTGAGAAAATCTACCTATTTTTCAATATGGATAAAAGTTATACGCTATTAATTTTGGCCATTCTAAAAGAAACTGTAGGTATATACATATTAATAGTACGGGCGTTCGTTTCAGGTAAGCGATGCACTTTCACACATCACATTTTTATAAGTAAAACGATGTGTATTTGCATTATTGGTATGTGGATATGTTAGTGTCTGGGTGAAGACTCCTACCATACCTATTTTTGCATTTAAGGAAATATATAAAGACAAGTAAAGATAAATAAAGATAGACACTAATTTTTGAGAGAAAATTCTATCACAAACTCGGTAATGATGTAAATATTACCATGGTTCCAGTTTCATGATATGTTTTTTGAGACGAACAAACTGAAATATGTTAAATTAAAAAATATTTAATAGTTTTAATAGTTTTAATGAACCATTCCTAGCTAAAAATGTTCAATAGATCAAAGGTTGGTTTTTGTGCCCCACTTACATCTTTTACATTTAACACTTTTATGATAAATTAATATTTTTATGTTAAAACCCAAAAAGAGGTGATTTTTAGCTCATTTAAGCGTTTTTAATCGTTTTCCACTGTTATCTTGAAAGGAATTGCTCCTACGAAAAAGTTTACAGCAGAGAAATGTTTTGTTTTTTTGTTCTCTACAAGTTTTACATTTAATACTTTTATGGAAAATAAATATATTTGATGTTAAAGCTCAAAAAGAAATTATTTGTAGCTTATTTAAGCTTTTTAATCGTTTTTCCACTGTTATCTTGGAAGGAATTGATTTTAGAGAAAAGTGTTCAATAGAAAAAAGATGTATTTTTTAGTTCTTGAACTTTGTTTTATAGTTCATGAAAAAAATTTTTGTGAAGTTATAGCTAAATATCGTTTTTTGCTATTTTTAAAAGGTGTGCCATTAAATCAGTAGGCGTAAAATTATACTTTAGGCCTCATTTTTTGGAGCGTAAAATACGGTTTTACTCCTACGTGGGTGTAAAAATACTGCATCAAAAAATAATGTTTGCAACCCGGGCATAAAAATTTAAGGTGCGAATAACTAAATGACGAATAACTTTAATACGTAGGCCCATTCGGAATACCTATTAAAAACAAAGAGAAGCGGCTGAATTTTAGACAAGTTAATATTCGATCTATTGATATTATATATACCTACATGCGTTACAAGAATTTGATTCGATCTCATCGTATAAATGATGTTTTAGTTTCCAGAAAAGATCCTGAATGAGTTCATACCACTTATGATAGTCGAACGTCATATCGTAAGAAATTATTTCAGTTATATATAATATAAAATCTATACACATTTATTTACTCTATACATAAAAAGTTTGTAACAAAAATTTACGTGCAAACTTGAATAAATACTTATTAATAGTTTAAGCATAATTAAAAAAATAAAGCATGCCAATATTCATTCGCTATTACTGCTCTCCGATAGTTCGGCTTCATCTTTAACTTTTTTCACAACTTTCTTTGCTTTTCGAACACGTCCCAATCCTTTCTTGGATTTACGAAATATTTCGATAGCTCGAAGTTTTGTGTTTAGAGCATTAGCCTTATCCTTCTCCCTTTGCGGAATAACTTCTTCCTCTAAATTTATTAATAGCTTACGTGGTTTAATATTAATACTGGTATCGTCAATTTTTTCACCCACTGCTTCTTCAATAGTCTGCACATTACTTTCATCTTCATTCACTTCCGCAACGGTCGGTAGCTCGCCGCTAGGTTCTCCTTTAGATTTCTTTCCTTTCTTAGCTGCTGGTTTTCTATCTTTTTTCACTTTTTCTTTTTTGGCTACTGTAGGGGTTTCATCATCAGAAGGTTCTATAGCCTGACTATTACCACTCAATTTTTGAACAGCGGTTTGTACTCTTTTACTTAAATTTGCTTCGATGGACTTTGGAACCGTATAAACTTTAAAGTAAGAACTTATGCCTTTTTGACTTTTTGTTTCGGCCAATTTCTTCATGACAGGACTTATGATTTCTTCGAATTTTAATTTAGTCCAGCCAAATTTCTTTTTCACATAGTCTGCCAAAAGAACGAGATTTGGTTTACCCCAAGTGAACGAATCTTTTGATTCATCTACCATTGGGCACAGGTATGCCTGAACGACAGCTTGACTGGGAAATCCTACACAAAATAAATGTTCAATGATTAGCAATGAATATATATAAAGTAAATGGCAGATTACATTTTAAAATTTGAGAAAAACATAAATACCTTTTTCTATTTGCACATTTTTTAATTTATTGCGTAATGTAGTTTTTCCTGGGGCACTTAATCTTCCTGCTCTAAACCAATTAGAAAATCCTCGGAGACCGCGTAATATATCTTCTCCTTCTGTAGGAAAAGCGGCGAGAATTTCCAGTGCAGTGACAGGACCTACTCCTGCTAATCCATTCGTATAATCGCTACCGACTAAAAGGGCTAATTGGATCATTTCCTTCCTGGACAGCTCTGTATAAAATAAGATTCATTTTCATAGTCAAATAAAAATAATATTTATAAAAAATTCGTTAACAATGAATGAAACTGAACTTACTAAAATGATGTTCTATGTCGCTCGACAGAAATTGTAAAACTCGTTTATTATTATCGAAAAAATTTTTATACACGCAATGTCCTCCAAAAAGCCATACATCGGAATCATCTGTTATAGTGCCATCAGTTAATTTTATTTGTTCTAAATATGCGCACTGTGCTTCAGCTTCCATAGGAGCTACGAGATAAGGGATCCCAAAAAGTCGTAAAAGTTCTTGAGCTTCTATTCTCATTTGATCAGTTATATCTGTTGCTTGTCTTTCAAGTTTACCTAAGCTGCCAGCTATTTGTTGCTGCTCAGTTTCTAGTTGTTTCTAAAAAAGAAGCGCAAATATTTGAATTGTGTATATAAACTATTTATTAATGATTTAATATTATAACATTAAAAATAATTGAATCTTATACCTTCATAGATTCAAGTTCTTCTTCATCTACCGGAAGAACCAAAGGTGGTTCTTTTTGAATTTCCAGTACTTCATTATCTTCCTCTTCGATTGTACCAGTAATAGATTCTTGTGTATTTACAGCTGTAGAAGTATTTTCGGAATTGACTGAATTGTCTATAAGTGAATCTTTATCACTTCTTTCATCTACATTATCTATGGTCTCAATATTGTCTTTCTCTTCATCATTTCTTGTTATTAGTTCTTCCGTAATAATTTTTTCGGTAGAGCTTTCAGAAATCGATAAGCTATCATTTATTTTTACATTTTGACTATTCACTTCAATATTTGGACTAGTTTTCTGAGGAGTTGTTGGAAGGCACATATTGCTAAATTCAAGTTGCGATTCTTCAGAATTAGAAAGCACTGGTTGGTTCTTATTACTATCCTTATCCTGGAACGATTTTCCTACTTCTTTCACTTCATTTGATATCTCTGACTTATTGGACTCTTTAGGAAATATATTTTTAAATGACAATCTATCTTGAATCTTATCTAAATCTGGTTTATTTTCCATACTAGTATCTTCTTTTTTAATAGTGCCAAAACTTGAAAATACATCAGCAAATATGTCATCTTGTAAATCTTCATCAGCTTTAAACGTGATCTGAATACCGTCATTTTTTGTTGTTTTAGTATCTGTGAATTCGGGTATAAAAACATCTTGAATCTCAACAAAATCATCAGATTCAGAATCTGATGATTCTAAAATTATCGGATTCTCTGGGTTATTATGAATCTTAAGTGGTTTACAATTATTACTTGATTTTTCTGGAACTTCAACAAAATCGTCAGATTCTGAATCTGATTCTATAATAGTTGGAACTTCTGGGTCGTCTAACACTTCTTTTTTAATTTTTGGAGATTCAATAGCTGAAGTATTAAACAAATTTTTTCTTTTGCTGTTGTTATGCAATGACAAACGCCTTGGTGTTCTACCTCTCTTACATGAACCACGGGAACTACCGCCATCTGATGATTTTTTTTTATTTTTCTTATTTTGCTCAACGATTTTTAATATTTGCTCTCGTGTTAAGCCACTATGTTCCAACATATACGATAAAGCAGGATTCATAACTGATTTAGGAATATCACATTTCGGTAAAAGTTCGGATTCGTTAAGCGTATTTTCAGTAAACCCTTCATCAGAATACCAATCTTCATCTAAACCGTATGCGTGCATATTGTCAATTATAGCTACTGAACTATCAGAATTAATTGATACTGAATCAGTAAGAGCATCATTTAGATTAGAATCCTCTTCCATTTTTTTACTTAAATGTGACTTATTTGACTTGTTTGAATCATTTGAATTCTCACTAGTTTGTGTAGCAGGCTTAGCTGCATTATAAAATTAAAACATAAAAAATATTACAAAATATAATGTACCTATTAATAAAATCAATTTTATTTAATTATTACCTTTTACGTAAATAACTCTGGTTTTACTATCAGATGCAATACGAAAAGCAGCATCTTGCTGTTGTGTAGTATTAATACCTTGATCTGTTAAAAGTTTATCTAATTCATCTAAAGTAAGAGTTTTTCCTCCCATTTCTTTTTCAGCCTCTTCAAGAGATTCTTGAACATATCTTCGCTTTAATAAACGTGTCACTTGAAATCCAGAATATTTATTAGAACCCTAGAAATATAAATGAATTTACATTTAATATACACCATAAAATTAAATTAAAATCTGAGTATATTAAATTTTTATAAAATATTACATACAGCTGGTAATTCATGTATACGACCCCAAGAATTTTGCTTTCTTGTTTCTTTTAAATCTGTTAAAATGTCATATCTAACATCTGCTGGTAAATTCTTAAATTCTTCATTATTCACATCAACAGAGTGGATATTTCCCATCCATTTAGATTGTTTTCGAGGGCTAAGTTCTAATTCATCATCAGAATTCATGTAATCATCATCATCTGAATTTACTAATTTGCTTGCACTAGGCATATTAGGTAATTTGAACATATCATGGATTTGAGAAGAGCCTGCAATGGCTGCTGAATCCTTGAATTGTTGTGTTGCGCTACTTTCTCCCTCATCCTTTCCTTTGTCAAGTACTTCTTTCACCGCTGTATGCTTTATCAAGTTGTTTATCAAATCATTCTTCAACTTTTGTGCTTTACTAGCTGCAATAGATTTTAGTTTCCTGCGTGTAGCCTGTAGACACAAAAGAATGAGTGGACTCGGTTCTCACTACCTGATTCCCACGCTGAGCTAATTATGTCTTAAAGATATTATAATCTAGATAGAGAAGTGTTGTTAAAGTCAACACTGTTCTTTAAAAATTCAAAAAATTTTTTAATATTTTCTATTCTTATTTACTTATTATTATATATTTTAGTTTAATTATAAATACAGTAGTACAATACTTTTTAACTTTCTATTAACAACCAAGCAAGCATATTTTTATTTGATTTTTTACATGTTTTTACCAATGAATAATATTTCAATTTATATATTTTGAAAATAAGTCTTAAACATTTTAGATTCTTTTTAAACAGAGTGTTGCCTATAAACTAATAAAATTGTAATATATGTAAAAAGTAGTAAATAGACTTACAATAGTGTTTTTCTTTAATAATGGAACACCTCCATCAAAAACAAAAACTGGTTTGATTTTAAAATACATCAACTTGCAGATTCGGTTAAATAAACCAATAAGATGAGCATTAGGTAAGGAATTTCCTCGTCGATCTTGATAACCTTGTATAACTTGATGAATCCATATCGAAACATCTAATAGAATTCATTAGACAATTAGACCTAAAATTTAATACTGCATTGCATGATAAAAAAGATAAACAAAATATACCTATAGCTAAGACTTTGCCTTCCAGCGTCTCCAACGGAACTGGTTTTCCTGTTGCATCGACCAACTTCCATAATCCAAGAACTCCCATTGTTCAATAGATGTTTTCTACAAATTTATAAAACCAATATACTCGATTGCACAATTTCTGTTAATCTGAGTTTATTTATTGTACATTATATTATAAATAAAAATTGAATATATACTGATATTATTATTTTTTAATACAATTTTAGTCAAAACTACTTCACAATGCATCTACATGTATTTATTACAGAAAAACATTGTTTTCAACAATCAAAACTTAACCTTAAAAAGCGCATTGTTTATCTGAATAGTTAAACACTACATAGACTACACTCAAAACAATATAAAATGATTTCTTAGTTTCAGAAATGAAAAAATCCTTACGCTTGTTACCATTGAACCAGCTGTCATTGAGCAAAGTGTCTTTCACGTTAAAAAAATATCAATAAACACAAGAATCGCGCGACCGCATCTTACGGGGCCGTCTGCAATCAGCTGATAGTAAAAACACTGGAGTTGCGCGCGCGCGCGCGCCATCATGCAGCCGCGAGTTTGGCATGCGTTTCGAGAACGAGTTTCGTTCCATTCTATGATTTACAGCGCACCTTAATCACCGTGAGAAATCTGAAAAAGTACAGACAAATCACCTCCTTAAGATTTTTTTACAAACCATGTCTATTTAAAAATAAGACATGACAATTACACGTACACGTAATTAGAGAATATATTTTAATGTTATAGTTAGATGTATATTTATAAAAAAATTGCATTTAGCGACAACATGAAAAAATTATTTGTAAAAACAATCATAGATTTATAAAGAATTTTTCAATGGATTAATTTCAATTACAAATCTTTAAGCTACCTTTGTAAAGTTATTTTATTTATACAATATATTGCATTATGTATCACACATATTGTTTCACAGCTTTTTTAGTCACAACACCATCATATATATTTAATTACTATTAATTTTATGATTTGTAAACTTGAAAAACTTACAGCTATTTCTTTTTTAAATCCAATATATTTCTATATTTCACGGTTAGTAAATGAAAACTGCAAAGTAGCTTTATCACTATTAGCATAAATTTTGCAACAATCGCACCATATCCGAATCAATCAAATTTCATCTTTCCCTGACGCTATACTACATACTTTATTTATGTTTAATTCGATCCAATAAAAAGCTGTTTATGAAAGACTAATAAAACTCGCATAAAGATAATATTTGTCTAGTTGCACGTGTGCAGAAACGGTATCAGACGCATTAATACGTACCGCTTCCACGCATCATAGGAAATTGTTCTTCGAAAGCAATTTACACGCCATATACCTATAATAACTCGGGGGGCACCCCAATGCGAGCCGTATATATACCGCCGCGACGTGACGGACGTAAATCTAACGAAATTAATATCGACATGCCACATTCGAAAGTGCAACAACGTGCGTATATGTATATGTGTATGGGCCTAACAGTTTGAGGCTCTGTTGTGTGTTTCTCTCTCCCCTCATCATCATTGCATCTATACACATCGATTACGAATGCGTCAGTGAATCTACACACGTGAAAAGGGAACCCCCGTTGTTCCGCACAACGGAAAGCCTGTATTATCTTTCAGAGCCGCATGATACATCTACTGTATATATAGAGACGTATGTATGTATCTACAAACAGCGAACACAAATGAATTATTTTGAGAATCGAATTTTTAAAGACATCAAATTATAGATATAGTGAACGATGTATTAGTAATGTTACATGCAAAAAACAAGTATTCGTCTGAAAATATTATAGTTTAAAAGTTTTTTTATAGCTATACAGTATTTCGCTAGTAAAATAAGTTCTGATAAGACTTTCATTATACGCTATATTATAATATTGCGGTACTAATAAAATTACAGTTACTTATATACAGTTTTATTATTCTCTACGTTCATCATTATCATATAGAAAGCTTACATTTTGAATGTAAAAAAAAAGCATAATATATAATATAACACAGTTAAAAATAACAAACATTTCACAGAATTATATTCACCACACGTACAGATGTACGACAGATTCATCTTTGTAATATAATTTATGAGTGAGCAGAATCAATCACTTTGAATTTATATTACTCCAATTACCATTATTTCCAATAACTTTATTATATTTTCTAGTTACACAACCATTATATTCTAACATTCTCAATGAATTAAAACTAAATTTTCCTAGACCGTATTAAATTAAATAGAAAAAAAAATTTACAAATTTCACTTATTTCCACTATATTCAGTAAATTTTCCTTCGCACAAAATTTAGTCTGCCGTATAAATACACTTGGAGTACCGCAGACTGCGCTATTCCGCAAAATTTACGCATTGTTGAAGCGCCGGCGTTACATCCCTCGTCTCCTCCATTTTCCGGAAAAACCTCACCTAAACCACCGCCAGCAGTAAATATATCGGGCCTCTTTTTCTCCGCCTCAGCTCCACACCTACATTATGCTCGTACATTACGTTTCCCACATCTCTCCTCACCGCTCTCTCTCTCTCTCTCTCTCTCTCTCTCTCTCTCTCTCTCTCTCGAGTTCCGATAATTGAGCGGCTCATCGTCCTGCACTTCGTATATATACTTGCACGTGTGTGCGTGTGTGTGCGTGTGTGTATTATACACGTATCTTTAATTGGCCATAAAAATAGAGCGCCGCGCGCGCAGCGTAATTAAGAGCTTCGATATAGACCCCTCGCGTGTGTATGTGCGCGTGGATGTATACGTACACAATTCTTAGATGTGCGCGTTTCTTGCGGCGAGCCGGGATAGCTCTTCATTTTTCATATTGTGCTGTTGCTGTTGCAAAATATGCCGCAAGCGCGTCGCGTGCCTGTTGTATACGCGTATAACGTGAGCGCGAGCACGAGGAAGTAGCCTTTGAAGAAAAAGAAACAACTGGAATTAATTGAAATTTTTATAGATGCTGCTGCTGGGGTGAATTTAAATATATGTATAGGTTTTGGAAAAATTTAAGGGCTATTTTGGATTTTGTTGAAAATAAGATTGGGATTTATTTGATTGAAATATTTTTCTTTTGATTCAGTACCTATAGCCATGTATAAATACACGTAATATTATAATTCGCACACATTTTCTTGCTTGTCCCGATGGCTTTAAACAGTTTCTGCCAATTACTATTCGTCTATACAATTCATCTATTCGCATATACATAGACAAGATATGTTTTTATGGGAAACCAAAATTGCAATGCCTGTAGTTACACGATTTTTGTGACTGCGATTGTGTAACACAGAGTTGAATAATACATGTACAATAGAGAAATATAATAATGCATAAATACTTGCAATCAAAACTTTAACTTTGAATTTCAAATATGTGATAGTGCATTCCTTTACATAAGTAAACGCAACAAAATTTTAAAATCGTAGAAAGTGCGCATTTTTTATTACGCGCATTCTATACGCTTCACCAATGCTAACACAAGGTATAAGTCATGTATAGTCAAATCAAACCGAACTGTACAGCCGTTCGCGCATCGAAACACGATAATCAAATATTTCCTCCCACAATTAGCTCGTTTCCCTCGGAATATGCAAAAAAACTTGCAGCACCTCGGACAAATTAAAAGCGAAAGAGAGAGAGAGAGAGAGAGTGAGAAAAAAAAGGGGCAATCCCGAAAATCCATATCGTGAGACCGCAAAGCGCGCGTCGAGCATATATAAGAAAGACTCGCCAAAAAGGAGGGTCCGACGTGTTGGGCAAACACACGCACACACACAAACTTAAACGAAAAAAAAAAAAAAAAAAGAAGGGAAGGCAACGCCGCAGGAGAGTCCCCTCCGGATACATATCACCGGCCCCGCGCTCGCGCCGTTTCTCGCGCTCGAAAATTCGAGCAGTCCACGTTACATTATATATATATGCATATATCTTACGTGTGCGAATGTCAAATCGTGCGCGCTGCTCTGGCGCTCTCTTTCCTCTCTCTCTCTCTAACCCACACGTGCACATACACAAACACACACACACAGACACATGCATATACATGTAGCGAGAGAGGTTCTCGAGAAGGGAATACTTAATCGGCGACGGCGATCGACGGGCGCGCGAGTGGCGGCAGCGGTGAGCGGGAGAGCCCCTTATTACGATGTTTCGCTGAATAAATGCATAGAAGTATCCCGTATTCTCGTGTCGTCGTCGTCGTCGTCATCGAGCTCGCCCGACTCTCTATGTGTGTACAAGCATCCGTATAGTCGGGCGATTGGGCGCTTTAAAAAGTTAAATGAGTAACTTTGTTAGCATTGTCGTTATAAGCCGATGATTGCTGATGCGGCTTCGAGCTCGTTATAACTATATGTACCTATATACGCGACAGAGCGAGAGAGAGAGAGAGACGTTGCTAAGAGCGCCTGTGTGAATTTCGGGAAACTCGATAATATAAGCGCACTATAAACGCGTGTACATAAGTCCGGCGCTCGAGGAGCGTGAGAACATTGCGAATTTCGTATATCCTATTACTATAGGCGGCTTGTTTCAAGGCGCTCGGTTTTACGGCCGCACTTTGTTACAAATGGAATTGGTCAATTTAATAATTGATGTGGCGTTTTGTTTCTTTGGAAATGAAATCGGGTTGGGGGAGGGAGGGGGGGGGGAGCGGATGTTGTATAGTATATTATACCGAACTGATTGAATATTCAAGACTAGACTGTTAGCTTATCGCGATGATTTGAATTAACTCCCGAATTTTAATTATTTTTATTTTATAGAGTGAGAGAGAGAGAGTAATCAAAAATGACTTGCTCAGTTTCGTATTATATGCTTTGTTCCTCTTTCTTCGTGTGTCTAAAATCGTGGGAATGTACTTCCTTCTGTTTCTCGGATTCCTATATTTCAAAAGTTTCTTAATTTTTTTTTTTTTGAGAATATTAACAAAAGCTGTTTCTTTATTACTCTTGGAATTGCGAAACTTTTGGTTCCGTGAAAATTGTATGAATTTAAAAATTAATAAGATTGCTTTTTGCAACCGAAACGATGAATTATTATGTTAAGACTTTAATTAATGAATTGTGTAAGCTGGAATTTGTATTAACTTTCACTTCGCAGCTACTTTTTAGACTGCATTGTACAAATTGATAAGTTGAAAATATTCCTCAGTTATAACTTGCAAACATTAATGATGCCTAAAATATCGTTTTTTCCAACTAACTTTGGTAATTCGGCCATTAAATTCCAAAGATATCTGTACTTTGATTAATACAAAATGTATTCAAAAGCTATATAGAACAAATACCTCGGGCGCACAGGGTATTGAGCGTCATAAAGCTGTCAGATATACCACCTAAATAAGGATAGCGAGATAGGCGTGAAGTTTCCTATTGACTTTTACTTATGGCCACTTGCTTTGCGATGAATTCTAAAAATGCATAGCAGCGCAATAGAAAACCAGTTTACCGAGCGATAATTTTCATTGAATTATGAAGATAACGATGCAAATTGTACAGTCTAGCTTTTTTTCTTTTTTTTACGTAAGGTATCTTACACGCGCTTTTGCATAATTTCATACTTCCATTGTGATATAAATCACATTGAAATCTTATTAGAGTAATTGAGGCAATTTCGGTTCGTTAATTTTAATAACTCGAACTAGCTTGTATAGGCGATGCGTTAATAAATCTTATTTTATTACGACGCGATTTACGATTTTAAAGTAAATCATTGCAATCACGGATCAATTAATGACGTGACGATGATGAATCTACACTTTTGCTGCAGTAATGCATTTTATATTTGGCTTGTGTGAATTTTATGATTAGTTGATCGAGAAGGAAAAAAAATGTTTCAGTCAATATAATTCGTATAGAACTTTGTACCTCGATCTGCTTTACTGTGTAAACTACAAGTTATGTATACAATTTACACTTTCGGTATACCTATATATACTTATAATAATAATTTTCTGTAACCGTATGTTTTCTCGTTGATGTGGATGCTTAATCAAATTGAAAGGTATATATATATAACAAACACGTGAAAAAGGTTCACAAAACTTTCGTAACCTTTCTATAAGGGAATAAAAATGAGAGAGATGTAGAAGAATGAAAGAAGATGCGATAACATCTCAATTCAATATCTTTAACGTAATATATATTGCGTAATCTACTTATGCTTGGACCAATCGATAGCGTTTCTGATTTTAGTCATTGTCTTGCAACAACGATTTTCAAAAACAGAATATTGATCGTAAATTGATAGTTATAAAGTTGTGTTCATTTTTAATCGACGATTTTTAGAAATAAACAAGAATATCATTACTAAATTTGTATGGAGTATGCGATTGACCGATGATGCTAATGACGTACGTGTATTATACACTGAACAGTAAACTTCTTTTTCAATTCGTTTCAGAACTATTAAACTCTGAAATTATTGAAAACAAATATGCTAAATCCTCAAAGTCAGGGCGAATGAAGAAATGAAAACGCCAAAGCCGCAAAGAGAGGAGTATATATTTTCAAATAACCGTCGATATAATCCATTCACTCACTCTCGCATCAACGGGCCGAAGAAAGAAACGCAGCCCATAAAATACGATAATATAAAATCCATCAAAGGCTACATCGCACCGATCTCGAATCGCGCATACAATAAAACCGCACCATGGCAGATCGTTCGCAATTCGCACACACACACACACACACACACACAGACACAGACACAGACAGACACAGAGGCGCGGATCATCGCAAGAGGCGATATCGCGAGCTCTCCTTTATCATCGACCGCATCTCGATCCGCGAGGAGCGTGAAAATGGGATTGTAAAATCTATGCTCGAACGAGCGATAAGGGGGAGCTTTTCCGTGCTCTCCCATATATACAGATATACATATAGGTATATACAGACATATAGAGGCTTCGTGATCCATCAGACGCTTAACCGAGGTCTCTCTATATATATGTATGTATATAGGGAACGTCTGGCGGGGCGAGAATGATTCTCACGTTATATAGTATAGGAGAGACGCACGGAGGGTCCCGTATTATAGCAGCTCGCATTGTAGACTCTCTCGGTCTCGGGCCTTTCCACGTGTATCTATATCCCCCCCGTGCATGCGCTCCGCGGAGCGTCATGAACGTGCAGCGCGCAACGCCAGCTCGTGCAAAGCGCGATCCCATATAACAATTTTCCGCATGCGAGTCTGTGTGTGTGTGTGTGTGTGTGTGTGCTCGCGCTCCCTGCGTACAAATTGCAATATAAGGTGGTTGGAAGCGTAAAGGTACTTATTTGTTATTCCGCGGAAATCAGATGGTCCCCTTTATATGTATATGGTTAAATGTGGTGTGTTCTCGCTATATCGTAGAGCGTCAGGCCTTTTAGAAAGGGGGCATGTTGGAAATGTGCGTTGATGCCGATTTCTGTACAGCCTGCCCGACTGTTACCTTCGGCCAATTGATATTTTATGGCTTTAGTTGCTTTTTTATACGAGTTTGGCTCTGGGTATAATTGGGGAAACCTGATGTATACGAAATTTCTAAGAACGAAAGGAAAATATTGGCAAAATTTCGAACGAAATAGACGTATAAGAATGATAATAATTTTTAGTTGAATGGACTTTCTAATATATTTTTAATACATTTGATTAGCAAAACTATATTAAAACAATATTTTTTGCTCACATATATATTATAAAAATTTGTCTATAGCATAAAAATTCTGTTTTATGTAATAGCAAAAGTAAATTAAAATATTAATTTTTAATTTTCATTTAAAACTAAATTATTATTATTATTGCTATTATTATTATTATTATTATTAAATAGTTAAAATATGTACATATTTAACAATTTACTACTTGTATTTAGATTGTATTATTGTAAATTTAATAAAATAAAAAAAATATGTATAATATTAATTGTTTAAATTTAAAATACAATGTTTTAATTACAGTTTCTTTAATGCATACGTTTGATCAGGTGCACGTTAATCTTTTAATGCTCTTCATGTGCAGACATCTCACTAAGGATTTGTTTAAGTGTCTTACAATAGATCGTGTAAATTGGCTTCACGTACTCTGAATTCAAACGTTTTCTTTCACGAAACAATTATACGCTTCTGTCGTCGTATCCCAACAGCAGCAGCAGCAGCAGCAGCAGTAGCAGCAGTAGCAGCAGCGGCAACAGAGGCAACTGTATCAATACTTTGAGAGAATGAAGCCCGAATTGAAGGGGGACTTAAATCGACCCTTCCTTATGTCTTCACCCTCGCAGAAAGTGCTAATGGGGAGGGTGAAATGGCTAATGGCAAAGTGATGAAAAACTAATGGATTTGCACCACTTTTTCGTACGATAAATCCTTAATGATTTCCCTGTTCTAAGTGCAGATGCGCTCGGCAAACGCGAACATCATTGTTGGATACTGCGTGCACTTGTATTATGTTCTTTTCTCTTACTAATTTAAAAATTTCAAATCACACGCTAATGTCCTTATTTCAATTGACGAATATCGATATCAACTATACCTGGCTACTTGCAAGTGTAACACGCGTTTAATTATAATTGCCATTCTATTTTAGTCCACGTGATGTCAGATTTATTTTGGCTTTATGGTGCATTTGTCAGTACTAATTTTATTAAAGAGGACAGCTGATGAACTGTTTGACAGACGTATCTCTCTCCGTATGCCGAAAAAAAAGAGCGGATAAATAAAAACGACTGCGTAATGAGTAGAAATTATAATGCAATTTAGATCACGACCTCTTTACTTTAAACGAGCGGTCATTAAAATTCTATTACCGAACCGCCTTTAAAAATAAAGAGCTGCAAACTGTATAGGGTAACTGATACGTATTACACAATAATGATATCTAGTTATATACCTTGGTAAGAATGAGCGAAAATGAAAAATTCAATTGTGCCGCGCGCTAAATGGAAATTCAAATTTAAAAAAAAAAAAATTAAAGTAAGTGCTACCAAGCGGTAATTGAAGTGGAGCTTTCACTTTAATACAGTAAATTTCCTTCTTGCGAGATTCTCAAGAAAATTAAGTGAATTGGAACGAAAATTCGTGGGAACTTTTTTTTCTCGCTGGCAAAGAGGATAAGCGAACGGCTTTTCCTTAGAACGATTTTAATGATATTTTCAAGTATGAATTAATATTACATTCTCTTCACCGTCTCAATGCGTTTAATACATTTTTCGTAAAATCAAAAGTTCGGTATTTATATTTCTATACCAACATGGAGAAATTGTACGTATTTTTCTTGTTATGGTCTTCTACAAAAATTAAACGAATTAATTATTTCTGAGAAATAATATTTTCAAAAGTCTTCATATACACCTATATATATTTTTCGATACACAGTGTTGAAAATAAATTACCTCGTAACTCCGTTTTTACGTTTACTTCTCTTCCCAGGCTTATGTAATTGAAAAATGATACCAGCATGTTAGCTACTGTTTTTTTTTTAATTCAAAGTACACGGAAGATTTATAAATCTCTAAAGATTCACTTAAAAAACCACTTTAGTATTTTGGCTGTCAACATTTTGAAAATTAAAGATTTTGGTGAGAAACGTATAGGTACTTATCTTGATCCAATAATGAAATGTTACATCGAGATACTCGCGTTAAAGATCCATCGATTACCGGTAAAAGTAGTTTAGAATGGTTTTTTAAACGGAAAAAATACTAACCTCAGATCTTAATCTTATTCCTTTCGTAAAACTCCGTAACTGGCAATTGAAGCAAAAAAATGTTTAAATTAGCTTTCAAAAAGCTACACACGAAATTCGCATTATACTGAGAGCAAAAGGGAGAAGCAGCGGCAGAGAGAGAGAAGAGAGAGAGAGAGAGAGAGAGAGAGCCAGGGAGAGTGAGAGATCGAGAATAAGCGCTTAGCTCTTAAAACCCCAAAAAGCGCGCATTCGGATATAGGGGCTGTATACCTATAGATATCCGTAACTCCGGAGCTGCACGGATATATAGACAGTCGTCGGCAGCATAGCATAGAGAAGAGTGCGAGAGTGGATATATAGTGGAGAGGAGGAGAGAGAAAAAAAGAGGAAAGAAATAGAGTAGTACTACCGAGAGAGAGAAGAGAAAAAAATTCACACGGGCGCGCGCATCTTCTCTCACCCGCGCGCCTCTCCCTATATACGTGTGAGCTCCGCTATATATATACATATATTGTTACACACACTTCCGCGGCAGTTTCACGCTCTCTCTCTCTCTCTCTCTCACGCACACGAAGCGAGAAGAGCCGTTCTCAGGCGCGATAAGTAACCTTTTATACGCTCGCATTTATCGACACACACATACACGCATACGCACACACACACACACACATACAGTAGCGTATATACACATAGTGATACAGTCTCCAAATGCACGCGCTGTGTACGCACCAACACATTCATGGAACTCGCGTTCTCTCGGCCCGTATAGTCGTCATCATCGCTCGCGCGCACACGGCATAGAGAGAGAGAGAGAGAGAGAGAGCGAGAAGTGGAGTGAGGTAGAGGCCACCCACTCTTTCCCACAGCAGGTTTTTCCCACGCCCCCCGGGGTAACCCCAACATCCTTTTGCGGCAGCAATTCCACGGGGCCGTAGTGGAGGGGACAGAGCGAAACTGAGCGGAGGATAGAGCGAGAAGCAGCCAAGTGAGCCGTATATACATGCTATATATGTAGGGA